>CANXYI010518176.1:0-13141 GCA_948208565.1 Hura crepitans | reverse complement strand
TTTATTACATAGAAGGGTAGCTTACAATCCAAAATGAATTATTGGTTCTACTAAATTTTTAAATCTTGCCTTTTTCATCAATTTAAAGTCCCTCAAAGTTTCATGACCAGTGTCATTGCCTCGATTCATGTGTAAGCGACTCGGCACCCTAGGTACACTTCTCGAATTTAGTGGCATTATTCACAGAGCATAAAAACACGAGCATTACAGAGCTAAGGGAATGACTATTAATAATGATTATGTAAATCACTGGAAAAGTAAATATGAAAAAGACTGAAGAAAAATGAACATAAACAAAGTAAAATGACCTATAGCTAAATAAAAAAAATAAAATAGACAGATGGTCCATATAATTAGATGCCTAATGGATAGGTAAACTAGTCAACTTGGAATAAAACAACTGCTAGGTTTGATCAATTATATCAATGCCATTTTTTTATGTGGCTAGTGCAGTAGCATTTTAGTTCATTAAAACCTCTCCACAATATTTATTTTAGAAAAAAGGCTCGTGTAGTAGCATTTTTGGTTTTTAGAACCACTGCATAGGAACATGTAGGTGCAGCTACAGTAGAAGGTTTATGGAACCATTGCATAATATGACATAGGAATATATAGTTGCAACTACAATATAAGGTCCAAAATGCGGACCACTACATACCCAGAATTCTATTATCAAGTGTACTTTAGTGTAGCCTATCGGTATGGGTCTAGTAATTAAAATAAATGTGATGTGATAAATGTTAAATGATAAATGAAATAAATACTTGGCAAGAAATGATAATACAGACTATAATGAGAATATTTAGATAAAATGACCATAAATGACAAGAGAATAAAAAATACAATATGGTATATGATGTGACTATATTTGACTATAAAATGATATAAACTACTGTAATTGCTGGATGAATGATAATGAAATGATGTAGATGAAATGAAATGACAACTTGGCATTATAAATGATTTATGATAATTAAAAACATGATATAAAATGACTATAATTGAAATGTGTAAATGAAAATTTTAACATAACACTTGCCATTGCTATAATTGCCTATTAAAGAATGTTAAATTGTTGTAAATGCCTGTTATACGAGAATGAACTGCTGAAGATGACCATAATTTCTTGAATATCTATATGAGTATAAAAGTATGCATATGTTTTATACAAATTCACCATTGAGTTGTACTTAGCATATCGGTGTTCCGATGCATAGGTAAAAAATAAGGAGAGTATAGGAAGCGTCAAGACTTTATAGCTAAAAGGAGAGTCTGGGGTATATTTTCTCTATCTATTTTTTTAGCTATATATAAGGATGTGCACTCATGTATAGTTAGAGAGTGGGTAGAGGACATAATATTGTAATGAATGGAAATGATGTATAAATGTAAATAAAGACACAAAAATGATTTTATGTTTGTGAATAATATATAACTACCATTTTATCTATGTTACTCTAATGATGATGGGTTAAAGACCCTGCAATATTGAATGCTGATTTTATATATTGATTGTGTATATGTTAATATGTTGAATGATGAGATTAGAGGACCAGAAGGGTTCGGGAGTGGAGAAATGTTGATTAAATTATATAAAAGTGTTTTTCTTTCTAGGAAAATTTTTGGATTTTAACCTGGACAGTCATTATGCTGTCTAATTTTCTATAAAAATGTTTTTTGATGGAACAAAAGCTTTTCTCACTATTTTATAACTAATATGAATTGGAAATGAATAAAGGAAGGGAAAATTTTTTTAAAGTCAATAAGGAAAGAGAATAAATTAATAAAAGTTAAATGAATGAACTTGAGGGAAATCCTAGGATGGGTGACCTTAGGGGAAGTTCATGCTCTTATCGGGTTTCTCTGAAAATTGGGTAAGGGTGTGACAATCACACTTCTCAAAATATGGTTGGCACTAAAAAATCATGCATCATTTCATGTGTAGGGACCTAATTAAACTTAAAACTATGCAAGTCTTCCCTTTAAGGATAGTGTGAAACTCTCAAGCCCCTCGTTTAGCATGTAAGGGTTACCTACTTCCTTAGTCCATATCTAAACCTCAAGCCTTAAATAGGTTAAAACCTTAGATATGCCTCTAAATACCTTATTATTTTGATAAATTTAAAATCTTGTTAATAGAGTCCAACTCCTTTGGACTTCAAAAAAAGTTAACAATTTCTCTTTTTTAAAAGAGAAAAGGTTATGACCTTAAATTCAACTAGCTAAAATTCAAATTTAATAAGTAGCAGCTTATGAGTAAAATTCATATATTCCAGTTGATATTTGAATTTAACACCCCAACAAATATAGAAACACATTTACCCTTGTGTGGAAGTTATAAGATTGGAAAGGCATTATTTTTTATGCTAAATTATACATGCATACTGTGAGTTGGATAAGCTCATGACAAGGAATTGTCTAGAGTCACCACTCAATGTAGATTAAGAATTAATGAACTTGGGCATAGATGTTTTAACCTAAGATAGGGACCAAGTCATCGATCATCAAAGAACTGGATTTGTAATTGACACTTAATAATAATTATGTCTAGTAATTAGTGTCCATTCTCTATTTTAACTAATAAAACCATGTTTTTCTAATACAATGCAATCTCCTAAAATCTAGCATTCATGTCAATCTCATAAACAATATAATCACAATAAAACAAAATAATAATTCATAATAACACATGATATGGACTTTTGATCAATATAACTACTCCAATAGGTAATATAATCCTTATATAATCATACTATTATTCATATATGAATTGAAAAGAGTGCTTATGATTTGAAAACATGATTTAAACAACTTTTGCCATGAATAATTATGCAAAAAAAAAAAAAGATTGAAAATGAGTTTTATTGTGAATATCTATGATATAATGTTATGTTATAGAAGAAAACATGATTTTGAGGCTACTAGATCTATAAGCATTACAAAAACATGATTTTAAAGAGGAAAGAAACAAGATATGGCCCATAAGACTTACCAATTATAAGGCTTTAAGCTAACAAACAATTTTGGTATGGAAGAACATAGAATTTGTGGAAACTTCCTTGTTATGTAATAACTTCTCTCTACTAACTCTTTAAACCTCACAATATTTTGAATCAACTAAAATATTGCTACCATTTTAGAACTTAATAAAAGCCCTTAAGAATTTTAAGAAAACACTTTAATCAAGCAATCTCTTGAATAATTACTGTGTATCCTATGATGTGAGGGGTGAAAGCTATTTATAGGTGTCAATCTAGGGCATTTTAAACCCTTTTTAGCTCTATTTCTACTATATAGGCTAATAAAAACCAACTAGGTATGATTCTAGCCCATCTTTAAGTTTTTAGAGACTTGGTGGTTGGATTAGAATGCAATTACAATACTTTTTTTTATCAATCCTAGAAAGAAACATCATGCAACTATTTGAAACTATCATATGGATAGTTGAACCATCGTGAGGTGGTTCTTTTACTAAACGGAGATTTCAGTGTTTTTATGACTTATAATTAGGACCACTCACTCTTATTTTTTATTTTCTCTTTACTAGGACCCATTTTTAAGGCTTATGAACAATCCTTGTCCATATTAAACCTCATTTTGACTCTTCTCTTCCTAAGCAACAATTCGACCATTTTACCCTTAGGGGTTTTCCACTCTTTCAGCGTTCTTTTTTCATAAAGGCACTCACTTATTTAAGCTATATCTTTGTTTATCATTATCGTGCTTATAGGGATTTAGAAGCCACTGCTTATAGTTACCCCTCCTTTAAATTTACAAAACATATAGATTTCATTAAAGTTTTTTATGCAGTTCATATGAAATACTTACCTGGATCTCACAATCTTTATGCTTTAAAAATTGAAACTTTTTTTTTGTCTCTTTGTCCTATCTCTTGAAAAATAGGAGATTTGACATTTTATCCTATGTCTCAAAAAACTAGAAATTTGATGTTTTATTTTACATCTTGGAATCATGATTCTGGCTATAACTATGTCTATAGCCGTGACAATGCTTTGGTTTAATTAAGCTAGATTGAGCTTCTTTCAATTGAATAATGGATCTAAACTATGGTCACACCTAATTTAGATTAAGATTAGATCATAGAATAGCAATTATATGCTTAGGCTATATCATGTATCTTATCTTGGATTTAAGCATCCTTCCTTTGTGACTAAGGACTAAAGACTAGATCATGCACTGAATGTTCTTTGATCATGATGATTGAAACACCTAAACTCTAGATTTGTCTTAATTGCTTTTAGAGTATTCTACACTTTTCTAATTTTAAGGGCCTTTTGGTCTTTTTTTTTTTGCTATTCAGTAGATTTCATTTAATTGGGATTAGCTTTTGCATAATTGGCTATACAGTATTGCAGTTGATACTTTTCTAAGCTTGTGTGTCTAATTTTGTACTTTTGAATTCTTCGGTCCTTAGGTATGTAGAGATAGAATATCAAATTCCTTTTCATTTTCTAACTTCTTTCTTCTTTCTTTCCTTCTTTATAATGGTGCGAACATTAAATCAACCTAATCTTACTTTCTTAGACCCATTAGGTCAAGAATAGCCTCCTAGGAGAGCTCATATATTTAAGGACGACATTGACAAATTATGGGATTTACCATCACATGCATCTTCACCAGTAATGGAACACATAAGTGAATTTTTTTTCAAAATTTTCTTCTTTCTTTAATTAATGTTACACAACAACTTTGGTCTTTAGGCTAAAATCACTAAAACTAATCACATAATTAAAATTCTAGACTAATTAAACTCATTTAGACCTTTAATTTTTTAACTTGAGTAAAAGAATGTGAGCAATTCTACTATTAATCACTATCCCTAAAACAAAACATTCGTGCAGATATTTGAATGTGTCATATAGTGTTTCATATGGTTACGTGATGGTTTTGTTGCACCATAACTTTTGATCTAAATTTTCTTAATGATAAAATTAGAATTAGAAGAAAAATTAGGGAATGAAATAAAGGTGCAGATCGAGTAGAGCCAGTTGAAGTGAACATTAGAGCAAAAAATGAGTAAGAGGCATAATGGTAAATATATAAAAAGATCAAGGACAAATTTTCAAAGTGCAATAAAATAACTATAAATAAGTAAAACATATGGGAAAGGATGGAAAACATAAGTATAGAGTAAGGGGATAATGAGACTATGGAAAAGAAAGAAGTTTGGGACATAGACATAGTGAATAATGACATCAAGCTATGAATAGTACTTCTTGAGGGTCAAATAAACTAATTGAACTAAATGAAAAAGGATAATAAGAATTAATTTTGGAAGATGTTTGAATTGAAAATGAAGTCATTTAAGTGGTTAAAAATGCAATTGAAGTTTTTATGATAACGTCCCGAGAATAGTGACTTTGTTGAAGATGAACGATAAAATATTTGATTTGTGCTAAAAAAAAAATGAAGGAATAGCATGACTTGATGGTCAAAAATTCTAAATAAGTGAATGGTAATGGAATTAGAATATTTTAACATCAAGAAATAATTTAAGGAAATAATTGAGAATGTAAGGGTTTAACTAAATTAGTTCTTTCCAACTTTTAATTACAGTTTTCATGAGACATGTGAATTATGGATTTTCCTAATTAATGGTGCAAGAAATAGAATTTTATAAACATGCCAAAATGATGAAATTACTTTTTAAGTGAATTATATGGTAGGAATAAATATGAACCATTAGATTTACCAAGTGGCTCATATCTAGCCCTTTACTACTAAATATATATAGGATTTCCAATTGAGTTGGAATGCTAAAACCTCCTCATCTACCCCCTATGGCTAAAGCCACTTCGAGCTATGCCTCCCTTTTTCTTTTTCTTCTGTTTTCCATTAAATCAAACACTTTCAAACTATCTCTCACCACTATCTTAACCTATAGCACCTCGAGATCATTAATCTAGGAGAGAAATCCAAGAACAAGGCTAGTTTGGGAGAATTTAGATTAGGGTGAATAGTGATTAAATTATTGGTAAGTGATTTATTTCAAGGTTTTATATTTTTCTAGGTTGCTATTTGATGTCTGTAAGGTGTTCCTATAACCATTTTAAGTTTAGAGTAGTATAAAATTTTGTAGGAATTTTTCTAATAAAAAATCTATTATATTTGTAGAAAAACTAGTTAGTGTGCAAGGAAAAGGAAATTAGAAGGTTTAAAGAGCTTAAATTAAAGCCATTAGAAGTGTTTGTAAGTGTATTCAATGATATATATGTTAAGTTGTGTGATGGGTTACAATCAAGTGTATGTGTACATGTATGTTGCATGTGATTTATATGTGTAAGCATAAGTTTACATGCATTTGATGTGTTAATGACCTTGAATGAACATTTGGAACATGTTTAGGATAAAAATTAATGGAAAAAAAATAAATCATGATTTGTCCAAGTATGGCCAAATGGCACATGTGATGGTGTGTGTGGTGTGCAAATATGTGGTAATGGATAATATGATGATTAGATTGATTAAATTAAGGTTATAATGCCATCTAACAAAAAAACATAGATGAATAAGCTAATGTACATGTATGGCTGAATGAGTGTGTGTACATAAACACTTGTAAATGTGTGCATAATGTGAGTAAAGACTAAGGATGTTAGTTATGTTAAATATACATGTGAGAAAAGAAAATAAAACTAATATAAGGATTGTAAAATGGTGAATGATGTTAGCTTGGAACATGATGTAATATTTTCTAAATCTGCAATATAATGTGAGGAGTTATATATGGTAATATGTTAAAGACATGTAATAACTTAGTAACTTGTTAAATAACTGAACAAGATAGCATGAAAGGCTAATGTGATACAAGTGAAAGTAGACTTTAATATGGTAATGTGTTAATAGGATTGACATTTTTAAGACATAATGAGACTTAATTGAATTCCATATGAGTTGGATAATCTAAACTTGATTCATTAACTAGTTAACTAGGGAATTTAATAGCTACTAGCATGTATTATCATTTAAATTCATTATTGGTGTAGCAGTAGGTGAGGTTCAAACAAGGCCACTACACACATTTGCAACTATTGATATACATATGTACTATATTGCTAATGCAGCAGTGGGTGAAGTCTTAATAGGGGCTACTATATATACTTGTATTACGAGTGTAGCTATAGGCGAGGTCTAAAATGTGGACCATTGCATATATAAGAGACCTATATGGTCAAGATCTTATTATCTAGTATTAGTCCCTATGTCTTGTGAATATGGGCTAATTAGATAAATAATGAAACTATATGCATTGAAGTGTGAGTAATTTAAATAAGAGTGTGGTAATGATACAATGATGAAAGTAAGGATAAAGTGTTTAAATAGGACTAAAATTATTTGCATATAATTTGTCATGGTTATGTATAAATGTTGTTACATCATAATGAGCATGAGATGCATTTGTGGCTTGACATATGTATGTTGTTATGTTTAGTTTCTTAACATGTGTTTCACTGAATACACCACTAAGCATTATGCTTAGCACATTGGGTTTTAATGAGTGGGTAGTAGACAATTAGCTCTAGCTTAGCCTCAAAGCAATAGTGTAACATGTCAAGCTTTTTTTGGTACAATTTTGTGACTCAATTTGCTTAGTGTATTAGTTGGATGTCACTTATATGCAAATAAGGGTAGTGGGTCCTAAACAAGTCTATATTAAGTTTTGTAACCTAAATACTTTATATACATATGATGTGAACATATATATGTGTGAAATGGTGTAATGAAAATAATACAATTGTGAACTCTGCTGATGTGCTAAGAATGATTTGATAGCTAGACTATTTAAGATTTTTAGGAGGATCAGAAGGATCTAGGGTTAGAGATTGATGAGTATGTGAATATAAAAATGTATTTTTGCAGGTTAATTTTCAGGTTGTCTCTAGATAGTTATGATGTTGTCGGATTTTTGTCACGCAATTTTCAAATATGTAAGCTAAAGCTTTGATATGTTCTATGATGAATAAGTTGGATATGGTTATGAGATCTGGTCATTACCATTCCTTATTCAGGCTCAGCAATCGAATTGAGTAAGGGTTGTCACATTAGGTGGTATCAAAGTAGGTTTAGGCATTCCTTGGTATATAGGAATTACATATAAGTGCCTTATGTTTAAGACTATATGTTATCTAAAAACTGCACTACTGAAGGCTAACTACTATTCTTTTCATGCATCTTAAAGATGTCAAAATCCATACCACATAGTGGTGTGGAAAAGTAGAGAGTAATGCTCTAACAATAATAAATAAACTAGTGAGTAGATAGACACCAGTTGTAATGCCCATAAGTCTATGTTTCATGAACAATACCTTCTTGGCATGAATAGTATTTTCGATGGGTCGGGGCACCTTTATAAGGCCAGAAAGGGATGTATTGGTCATAAAACTTTGGTAGGCCATAAAATGGACAAAATGAAAGAATTTTAAAATTTAGCAGAACCAATAAATTAATTCGGGTCAAGAATTAGTGAATAGTGAGATAAAATGAGGTTGTGTTGGGATAGCCTTGGGATATGCCCAGACGGACTCAAAAATACTATACCCTGAACCTCAAAAATTTCAATTAACATGATGGAAAAGGAATTTCAATTTTCTAAGGTCGTTTGATATTTTTTCTAAATATTTTATTCCAATGGGTGAATAATGACCCAACGCTGATAGTGGAATTTTCACATAAAATTTTATGAGGACCTTAATGGCACTAATTGAGGATTTTTAATACTAAAATGAGTATTTTTGAAGGTTTACAGAAATTTCTATGAATTTTTAAACTTTAAAATGGAATTGGGGGAAAACAGATTGTTGGATCGCCACGTGCCGCAATCTGAGCCATCCACCCACTAATATAATAGGGTAGGCACATGTGCGGGTGTCACATATGCCAAAGTCATCTTCCACCTCTCTAAACACAACAAAACTGATGCAATTTCGAAGGTAGTCTCCAACCATTTTCTTTTTCTCTCTCCTTTTACACACCACCAAAATTCATAAATTTCATATGCTTTTAACCCTCCATGATTCATATAAGCTAAATCAAGTGGAAATTTCTTCATATCTTGCTTGGAAAGAGAGAAATTCACTTGAGGTGAATGGGGTCAAATTTGAGG
The DNA here is from genome assembly GCA_948208565.1 of Hura crepitans. NCBI lineage: Eukaryota > Viridiplantae > Streptophyta > Magnoliopsida > Malpighiales > Euphorbiaceae > Hura > Hura crepitans. Next base: position 4,017 of record CANXYI010518176.1, on the reverse strand, counting down.
GTAAATGATTTAATTGCATTTTTTATTTTTTGTGTTAGGTAGTTTAAGTTATTCTAAGAAGTTCCATGGTTTCAGATTTTTAATTGGAGTTGTATAGAATTTTTGAGGAATTTTTCTATGTGGGAATTGTGTATGGTAGTTCAAAGAGAGAAAGGAGGAAGGAGCACAAATCAAGCATTCAAGTGGTAGAGAAAAGGGTGTTTTCACACCCTAGGTATGTGGAATTGACCCAATCTATGTATGTCTTATGGTTATGCATGATAATGCGTGTATATATGTGTATGGAATTGCTATGTCTTAGGGTTAGGCATGAAATTCATGCAAATGAATGACATAATTATGTTAAGGATGTAAAAATAACATGGTATGCATGAATTGAGGGAAAGGAAACTAAGTGTAAGTGTGTGTCTTGTGTATGGCCAAAACATATGTATATGTGTGCATGGTATGTGTGTGCATGGATATGACATGTTAGCCATGGCATTGACATGTAAATGAGGTAACCAAATTGTACTAGGAATGTGAATTTCAATAACTTGATAGGTGGAATGTTAGCTTGGCAAATAATAACTTAAATGGATGTATAATATGTACATAAGTAATCACAAGTAAAATGGTGACTATATGGGTGCACTTTATTAGTATGAGCATGAGAAATGAATCAAGAGAGGTTATGAGATGATATGGATACAGAAATGACATATTTTGGATTGGGATGTTTAGTGCTAAAAAGGGGCACAAAAAATGACCAAATGAGTAGTGAATTATGCAAAATTGACCAAATGAATAGTAAATTTACAACAAAAGACTAAAAATGGAAATTTTTGTGAAATGGCATGTAAAATGGAAAAAGATGTTGTTAATGACATAGAATAAGATGAAAGATGATTAGTAAGAATACAAGTAAATAATGAATAGTGAATTGGCCTATCAGTTAGACACTTACTAGATGGTTGACCGGTCAATTAGGGAATTTAGCAGCTATTAGGCAGGTTGGTCTTTTTGGGGCCACTATTGTTTGAGGTGATGGCGGGTGCAGTCGCTGAGGTTCTAAGGTTAAACACTATACACTCAGGTATTGGGAAGTGTACCTAGGCTGATCCCTACTACCCATTGGTTTTGTGGATATTGGGAGGTCCCATAGGACTAATCCCTACTATCCACCTGTGTTACATTGGAGATGTTGACTTAGGGTATTAGGAGGTCCCACGGGATTGATCCCCGCTATCCCACTTGTAGATATTGGGAGGTCTATGGATTGATCCCTTCTATTTACCAGTCTAGTATTGGGAGGTCTACGGACTGATCCCTGCTATCAGACTAGGTAAGTATAGCTACCGAGGGCCAAAATGTGGTCCACTGCATAGGATAGATCCCACTATCTATTGTCTTAAAGTGTAGTCTATCTGTTATGGGCCTAAACAACGTTAACTTAATAATGGTAATATTATCTGAATATTAATGATAGCAATTGAGATACTACATGGGTTTAACTAACTAAACTAATGAAATGATATATAGGTAATTACTTGTGTAACAAGGCATTGCAAGGCGTGGTACATAAATGGTATATAGTCTATTAAACCTGCATAGACATAAGAATAATGGCTATACATGTGTACATAGGAACTGATATGTGTGGTTGTATTCATGGCATACCTTTGTTGTGCCAATTCCACCACTGAGTTTATACTTTGCATGTTAGTGTTTTGATGCGTAGATCGTAGATAGAGGTAGCAATACAGCTTCATCAGTGCGATGTAGCTATTACTGAGTCTCTTTTTTGGTATATCTTTTTGCACTCTTTTTGTTATGTTGTAGTAATTCACTCATGTATATATGGGACTTAGAATTAGGTAGTGTATGTATATTATGAACCCTTTAATAATTGAACTGCCTGTTTGTATAAACTTGATTTGGTGTATATGTATATACTTATTTAGTTATTGGATATCAATGGGTCTAAGACCTTGTGATTATTGTGTGATTGAGATTGATGATGGATTTAGGGGACCAGAAGGGTCCAGGAGTTGAGATTGAGATTCAAATGTTATAGAAGTGCTTTTTGTATAGGAAAAATTTTTGGTTTTTCACTTGGGTAGCCGTTATGCTACTCAATTTTCTATAAAATGGATAACAGACATAAACTTGAGTTTTATCAGACTATAATAGGCAGTAATGAAAAGATATACAATTATATAGACTAGTCAGTCAAGTTGTACCCTTATATTTGAAAGTGTCATAAGTGTTAAATGAATGAACGCTAGGAAAATCTAAGGATGGGTGACCTACGGGAAGTGGCATTCTTTGTCTATTTCCCTCGAGAATAGGCAAGGGGTGTTACATGCCCTCTCATTCTCATTCTTTTAGCTCTACACCACTCCCGTGTCCTTTTTTCTTTTCTTTTCTCGATTTCAAGTTTTCCTGATCCTTCTATTTTCTCTTTCTCTTTTATTTCTTTTGTTTTTAACTTTGTTTTAGGCTTTTAAAAGTTGTGGCTGCCATTCCTTTAAATAAAAGATATTTTTGGCAAAATGCCCATTACTCCTCTTTATTTTATTTATTTAAATAATGCCCTTATCTTTCGCCCCTTAAATTCCATTCATTGAATTTTAAAAATTATCCATAATAGCTAAAAATCTTGATTTTAGCTTTAATATATTCCTTGAAACATTAAATTATCAACTTATGAAATCCCTATTTTAAACCGAGTGCAAATACCAAAATCCTAGTTCAGCATATAATAGACATAGTAATCTACCATAACCACTCTTATTTTGATGTTTTAACCATTTGAAACCTCCATTCGTAACCTATATTTACCCATTAACATATTTAATAATAATAATGTATCTCTTTAGTCTATAAAAAAATTCTTGCATTTTGAAAAGTGTAATAAACATCTCCAATATTGTTCATGTCTTGAGAAAACACCATTCACTAAGCTTGTGATTTTTTGGGCATTACAATAACTTTATATATCACTCGTAGACAAAACATTAACCCATATGTCAGAACATATAAGATTATGAATGATGAAATCAATACTAGGCATAAGAAAATAGTTTGTAAATAATACTTAAAAGAGAATTTAAAAGGAAAAATAAATAAGAGACTAAAATTATGTTGTACTATAAGTTGAATCACTCCATCTAACACATAAATGGATTGATAAAAAAAACACATAAATATTAAACCATTATGTATAACTGGTAGGCAAATGATTTAACTTTACGATGAAAAATAAAAAAAGAAGAGAAAATAAGTAAATAGAAGACAAAAACTTGCAACATGATTAAACCATTCCATCCAACTCATGGATGAAGGATAAAGAAAAGGCATAATAATTAAACCATTATGTATAACTAGTAATGGTTTAGTTTAATGATTAAAAGAGCAAAATCAAAATTAAAAGGTAATATAATGTGAGGTAATTAAATTATCTCACCTAATTAGTAGATGGATAATAAAAGAAAAATAAAAGTTATATTACCACGTTTAACTGATAGATGGATAATTCAGATGAGAAAAGAAAATTGAATTAGAAAACCTACTAAGTGTATTTGCCTTTAGGTTTGCCCTTCAATTAACTTAAAAATGAAAACTAAAGGGAAGCTTTAAAATCTCCTTAAAAATGCACAGTTTTTGTGTTTGAAAAGTGTTTTGTTTGTCTATGAGTGCTCAGTAAGAAAAGCCAATCCCAATAACTAATGGAAAGCCATATATTTATAATTAAGGTGCATAAAGGCAAAATAACCATCTTAGAGGCCAAATGATCATTTTGTTCCATGATGGGATAATGCTATTTAAAATTTGAACAAAATAGCTACTTCTTATAGGGCTAAAATAGATTTTTAGCTCTATGATGAAAATGGTTATTTTTGTGATGTTGAAAATGGCTATTTGTCTTTATAAAAATTATGCAATTTTGTTGAAAATGACAAAACTTAATAAAAACCTCCTTTTGTGCAATTTCAAAAACCTTTTCATTGTTAAAACATTTATTTTTAAAAAGCT
>CANXYI010517899.1:0-10080 GCA_948208565.1 Hura crepitans | reverse complement strand
AGTGGGTGTCTAACTAATAGGCCATGTAACTCAATTTATGTTCATTCTTTCACAATTAACTTCTTATAATATTTAGTAGTGAAAAATAGTCAGTTAGGAATTTTATTTTATAGTTCAATTTTTAGTGTGGTCTAGTATAAGCAAAATTAGGCTATACCAGGTAAATTCCTAACATTATTTTAAGTCCTATAAGTTGCCATTATTTGAGGCATATTATGCATGATTTTATTCCATAATCAATATTCATGCAACTACCATTTATTGTTCAGTTACGATTTTTGTTTAGGTAAAGGTCAAATTGAACAATTATAGTTCATTTTTACATTTTTCGATAGCCAGTTCTGGATCCATTTTTAAAAATTTTTTAGTGTAGTTTTCAACATTAATCACAAGCCTAAAGCTATCCATTTACTAGGCCACTCATAAGGCTAAAACATAGGCATTATTTCCATCATATTCAATCACAAATAATAGCCCTCAAAGGGATATATTATAGGCATATTATAAGCAAATTTTCAAGTCACTTTTTTTTAGTCAAGTTCAAGTCTCATTTCTTAAGTATTATTACATCTCTAAAAGCGTATCTCTTAGTCTCGTTTCATGCCATTTTAATCCTATATATTAGAATAGTCTCATGCTAAAGAAATTAGGCTAAACATGCTCACACTTTTAGGCCTTATTATACATAAACATTACACACATGTTATCAACAATTTCATGCCATTTTCATTGGTGTAGTTCTCGGCCATAGCTTGGGAGTGTCCTTAAACATACATTTATTTAATTCTAATCATGCATGCTTGCTTATTAACATTATATTAGCTTACTTATATACATACAGATACATCTTTATGTCAATTTTCATGACTTATTCATAGCTTAGGTCTCAGTCATGTCAGGATTTTCATACATTCATACCGTACTTGATCTCAACACATGCCAGAATATTATTTCATGTATCATTAACCTCATATACATTTTAATCATACCTTAAGTACTAAGATACTCATCCTAAATCACATGCCAAGCTAAGTAACCATACACAAACACACCATAACTAGCTCACTACCTCTCAGCCACCTATCAAATGGCCACTAACACATATGATTTAAACCCCTCTAGTCCATCTCATAACCAATTAAACTACCTCAACCTTACTTTAAACCTACATATTCACATAGTTTGACTCCCTAGGTGTCTCGACTAGTAAGCATAGCCTACCTTTATAAAGTAATAACTTTTATTCAACGTATCAATTAAACATGTCCTTTTAAAAGCTTCCATTCAAACATCTACATATCATTAAGTTAAACCTCAAACTACCCAAGTTTTTAGTTCACTTCTAGTCCTTAACACCCTCTTAGCATAAGGAAAATACTAATGTTCATATACCTTCCAAATAGCAAGTACTTGAAGCCTTCAAACACTCTAAGTGTCCTTTAACCTTATGTCTAACCCTTCATAGAAGCTTTCCTTCACCTTCTTTAAGCCACATTTAACCTTAATTCCCTCAAACACAATTCAAATATGCACTCTGAGTTCTTAGGCATCCCAAACATTCATTTATAGCTCAAAAGAGCCAAGAAAAATAGAGCTAAAAGGAAGAAAACTCACCTAAGATACCTTATTAGATGGCCTTTAACAAGTAAAATTTGAAGATTTTTAATTAATTATAGATATGTCCTTTTTTAGAAATTCATCTTCCCCTAGCTCCCTGACATCCCAAAATGAATTTAGATGATAAGGAGTTGCAGAAAAGAATGGAGAAATATGATGAAAATGCCCTTTTTTTTTTGCTCGGTGTGGTGTCATTCTTAGGCAGAAGAAGAAAGAAAATTTCTTCTTTTGTTTAAGTGCATTTGCCACTTGTCAAAGCCATTTGGACATTTGGCATGGCCCTTAGGCTAGGTGGCATGGTATGAGTGGGTCCTGCAACCTCCCAAACCATCCTAAAATTGCTTGATTATTAGTGGAACTTCAAAAATTCACCAAAATTCACACAAACCTTAAAAAATTACACCGTTTGTTTAACATTTCTATTTTAATCCCCTCTATAGGTTTGTAAAGTTTTGCGGTTGAATTCCCTCGATAGAGCATGTTTTAAACTACCTTGATTTGCATGCCAAGCTCAAAAATTACGAGAATTTGAAAACAATCTTATAATTCAAAAATTATTTCACCAATAGACTCGATGGAATTTTTGAGCTTTAGGGTATGATATTTTTGGGTCCGTCTAGGCACATCCCAGGTCATTCTTAGCTTGACTCAATTTTATTACACAAATCAGTAGCTTACAACCCGAAATGAATTGTTGGTTCTACTAAAATTTTAAATTTTACATTTTTCATTTGTTTAAAGGCCCTCAAAGTTTCATGACCACTGCCATTGCCTCGGTTCTCATGCAAGTGACCCAGCACCCCGGGCACACTTCCCGAACCTAATGGCACTATTCATAGAGCCTTGATGCACAGGTGTTACAATTCTTCTCCTCTTAAGAAAATTTCATCCTTGAAATTAATTGAAGCAAAAAGTTGTGGATATTATGCCTTCATCTGCTCTTCCGGCTCCTAAGTAGCCTTTTTAGTATTATGGTGCCTCTATAGCACTTTAACTAGTAGTATGGATTTATTCCACAACTGCTTTACTTCATGTGCCAAAATCTATATAGGTTCCTCTTTATAACTTAAATCAGGCTCTATTTCAATGTCTATCATCGAAATCACATGTGAAGGACTTGATTTATACCTCCTGAGCATTGACACATGAAAAACATAATGAATTTATTATAGCTCAGGTGGCAATGCTAGCCTGTAAGCTAGTGGTCTAACCCTTTCTATAATCTTATAGGGTCCGATGAATCTAAGACTCAATTTTCCCTTTACCCCAAACCTCAGTACCTTCTTCCATGGAGAAACCTTTAGGAACACTTTTTCCCAAATTGCATACTCAATATCTCTCTATTTGAAGTCAACATACGACTTCTGTCTATCAACTACTACTTTCAACCTTTCTCTAATTACTTTCATGTTTTCCTCAGCATCTCTAATCAAAATAACACCAGAAATCTTACTCTCCCCTACTTCACTCTAACATAAAAGAGTTTTGTGTTGTCTGCCATATAAGGCCTCATAAAGTGCCATCCCAAGTTAGACTGATAACTGTTATTATAAGCAAACTCTACCAAAGATAGGTACTGATCCCAGCTGCCTTTATACTCAATGGCACAACCTCATAACATATCCTCAAGTATCTATATCACCCTCTTTAATTGTCCATCAATCTGAGAATTAAAAGTTGTGCTATAGGCTAATATGGGGCTTAATGTTTTTTGTAACTTCTTCTAAAATCTTGAAGTAAAGTGAGGATCTCTGTCAAAAATGATAGTCACTGGCACATCATGAAGTCTGATTATTTCATCAATATATAACCTAGCCAGTTTCTCTAAAGAATAATCCATCTTGACTAGAATAAAGTGAGCTGTATTTGTCAATTTATCAAAAATGAACCGTATAACATCACATTTACCTCTAGTTATAGGTAAACCCACCATAAAATCCATGGTCACCTTTTCCTATTTCCTTTATGGTATTGCTATAGGATGCGTAATCCAGAAGGAACCTAGTGTTTAGCTTTCACCTATTGACATGTTAAACACCTTGTAACATACTCTATAACATCTCTTTTTACACTAGGCCACCAATAATGAGACTTTAAGTCTAAATACATTTTTGTGCTCCCAGGGTGCATAGAATAAGGAGCTTCATATGCCTCCTTTAATATCTGTAACCTTAGGTCATCTGTACTAAGTACACACAACCTATTATGATAATATAGACACCTATCCTTTATCAATTGAAGCCCTATGGTGTTCCCCTCGTTAACTTTACTTGCCATCTAAACCAGCTATTCATCTTTCATTGAAGTCTCTTTAATCTATTGCTTAAAGTCTAATTTCACTTACAACTTAGCAAAAATTGCATTATCTAGAGTATACTATAGTTTGGCATTCATGGCTCTTAAAGTTACCATGAATTTTCTACTCAGAGCATTTGCCACCATATTTGCTTTCCCAAGGTGGTAATCAATTAGACAATCATAATCTTTTATTAATTCTAACCACCTTCTCTATCTCAAATTCAACTCTTTCTAAGTAAGGAGGTACTTCAAACTTTTATGATCTATATAGATATAACATTTTTCACCATACAAGTAGTGCCTCTATATTTTTAAAGCAAAAACAAGAACAGTTAGCTCCAGACCATTAGTAGGATAATTCTTCTCATGTAGCTTCAGTTATCTTAAAGCATAAGCTACTACTTTTCCATCCTGCATTAACATATATCCTAAGCTATTCAATGAAGCATCATTGTACACTGTGAAATCCTTACCCTGTTCAGGTTGAATTTGGATAGGAACTTCTATCAGCATCTTCTTCAATTTCTCTAATCTTTCTTAACATTTATCTTTCCATTCAAATCCCACATTCTTCTTGATTAGTCTGGTCAAAAGAGTGGCAATGGTACCTTTCACAAATCTCTTATAATACCCAGCTAATCCTAGAAAACTTATTATCTTTATCACATTCTTAGGTGTTTCCCATTTTAACACTACCTTCACTTTACTAAGGTTAATTCTAATCCTTTCTGCTCAAACTATATACCACAAAAAAATAATTTCATTCAGCCAAAACTCACACTTACTGAGATTTGCATACAACTGTCGCTCTCTTCGAATCTATAACATAACCTTGAGATTTTGTTCATATTCTTTCTAATTTCTAATGTACACTAGAATATCATCTATAAACACCACCACAAACTGATCTAAATAATCAAATCCATGAAAGTTGATGGTGTATTAGTGAGCCCAAATGGCATTAATAAGATTTAATAATGCCTATACTGGATCCTGAAAGTAGTTTTAGGAATATCAACCTCTCTGATTCTCAACTAGTGATACCTAGATCTCAAATCAATCTTTGAGAATACACCTACACCTCTCAATTGATCAAAAAGATCATCAATTCTAGTCAAAGGGCATTTATTTTTCATAGTCATCTTGTTTAGCTACTAATAATCAATACACAGTCGTAGTAACCCATCTTTCTTCTTTACAAACAACACAGGTGCTCTCTAAAGAGATACAATGGGTCAAATAAAACCTTTATCCAACAAATATTACAACTGTACTTTCAGTTCTTTTAATTCAGCAGGTGTCATTTGATAAGAGCAATAGATATTAGAGCTGTACCCGGATATACCTAAATTTCAAAATCAAGCTCTTTCTATGGTGGTAAACCTAGTAACTCATCAGGAAACACATTAAGGAATTCAAAAACAATAGGGATATATTCAAGATTAGAACAAAGAACATCCATGTCAATGGCATAAGCCAAATATGCTTCACACCCTTTTGGAAGAAGTTTCTATACTATAATAGCAAAAATAAGATTACTCAAAAGACTTCTCTCCCTATCCACTATCATTGGCTAGCCCTCTATTGTTTGGAAGGTCAATTTCTTATATCTATAATCAATTATGGCCTGATGCTTAGTCAGCTAATCCATTCATAAAATCACATCAAACTCATGGAATGGTAGATTAAGTAGATCAACAAAAATTTGGTACCCTTGAATCACTAAAGGATATAGTCTATACACCCTATTCATAATCACATTCTATCCTATAGGATTACTGACTTTGATATCTATATCATCATGTTCAAGCTTTAACCCTCTATTTTATGCTTGTGTAGTATATACATATGAATGTGTAAAACCAAGGTCTATTAATGCCCAAATTAGAACATAAAATGAATAAAATGTACTAGTTATGATGTCTAGTGCTGTAGCCTCTTCTTTGGCTCTCATAGCATACTATCTGGCTGGAGTATGAGCTTTAGACCTAGTACCCTAGCTAACACTAGGCTACTCTTCTCTGTTTTGCCTCTAGCCTATATTTTGAGGTGCAACATTAGATACTTGTGTCTGAGCACCCTTTAGTTGTCTTTGAGGACACTCTCTTTTGTAGTGGTCTCTAGCACCACAGTGGAAACACTTTCCTCTTCTAGCTAGTCTACACTACCCCCAAAGTCTCTTCTGACAAGTAGTACAAATCGAAGGTCCATTTCTGTTACCCCTTGTACCAAGAGCACTATCAGCTCGAGGAGGCAATCGAGGTTTACTTATAGAAGCTTGTCCAGATCTTTGGGACTATACTTGTCTCTGCCCGTGATAACCTAACTGATACTGGGGCTTAGGGTAAGATTGTGTCTATAACTAACCCTCTCTTCTTTTTCTACCATCCCCTGACACTTCACTAGATTATCCCACAATGAACTGCCTCTTCCTCTAGAAGAAATCCCTTTTCTCTTACATCATTTCTTCCATATCATATGCAGCTGGCACTAGTACTACAAAATATTTTTCTCTGGGATTGGCTATCTGCATCCTAAGTTCTACATTTAGCCCCATTAAGAACCTCTTGCATTTCTCTTCCACATTGGGGATAAACTCTTTAGCATATTTTAGTAGCCCAGTAAAATCTTTCTCATACTCTAACACTGTCCTTCTTCCCTACTTCAAGTTAAGGAATTTTTTTTCTTCTTTTGTCCTTATAAGAGTCAGGTATATATTTCTTCCTAAACTCCTTAATGAAAAATTCCCAATTCTAATTTATAGGTGCTTTCTCCTCTTAATATTATTCCACCAATTGTAAACTTCTTTCTGAACAAGATAAGTGGCACACTGATAATTTTCTACTTTTGTATAATTCAACTATTCTAAGATTCTAAATGTTTTATCTAGCTAGTACTCAGCTCTAGCAATATCATCCTCCTTTCTCCCTAGGAAGTCAATAGCTCTCATCTTCTTTAGCCTTTCTAAAGCAGTTTTCTATGGAGGAGCTAGTGGTAGAGGTGGTACTAGAGTTGGAAGAGGTGGAGGTCGAGCAGCAGTAGCAGTATTATGCTTGAGCAAATTCGCTAGGTGCTATAATAGAGCAGGAGATGCTTCTGCCTGCTATTAACTAGGCACTTGTGGCTATGGCTATTGTGTAGTATCACTGGGTTTAGGCACTGATGCGTGGCTTGCCTCCTATTTACTTGTAGGTGTAAAACTAGCCACTTCATCGACCCCTCCTTTAGGTACCTAATTAGTCATATGCTTATTGCAAAAGAAATAACCTATTAGCCGCATACAACATAACAGTTTAGAGGAATTGAAACTTAGATAGTTGCACTTATGTACTCCACCTAGGAATATTTAACCTATGCTCTAAAACCACTAAATGTAGCACCTCTTACTAGATTCCTGAAGAAAGCCAATAAACAGTGCACTTCTCGCTAAGTAACCCATCTTGGAATTTCTCTCCCGATTCATTCATTTAACGTTTATCAATGCTGTAATATTTAATTTTGTCTAACTCCTAATTCATTTATATTTGTCCTTATGTATTACATAGGGTTATACCATCTTGTCCATGCCAATATTGGCCTATTACAGGTTAATCAAGTTTTGTCCAAAATCTAGCAGCATAACAATTGTTCGAGTCCCTATTGAAAATTTTAATAACTGTAAAACTCTTTAATAAGCACAAATCTCATCTCTTGGACCCTTCTGGTCCCCCATATATTAACCTAGCATCATTATTCTATCAATATCAACACAAGCCTTAGGCCACAATCAAGCAATCATAATTTAGAGCCTCAGGCTCACATACCATATCATCAAGTAAAGGTAATCACATATTTAAAGTAGTCTGATAATATACTTATTACAAAACACAGTCTATGACATGTGTATATAAAGTCCACCTATATATAGGATACCCATTCCCACCAAAGTACAATGAATGCCAAAGCTATACAACATATAAATGACAACCTTCTATCAAAATGTCCTCTAACCTCTAGTTACATGCTTTACAAGGTTGTATCTCTATTCTGGTTACCTATGCACCAAAATAGGTATACTGAGTATAAAATATACACAATGGTGAACACAAGCACTTAAAATCATGTCATATCATTCATTCATGCATATATGATCATACTATTGGTTTACTCCGATTATTAACTTCAATTATGATAATTATGTGCAAATTTACTAAAATGCCCTTATACTAGTCTATGGTAATAAATCACTCATTTAGTTATTGAAAACCAAGCAATTCATAAGTTTAGGCCATTGTTAAGGATATCATTCAAAAGTCTTCATTATGAAGTTAATAAACACTATACATGTAAAATTACCAAAATACCCCTAGGTGTTCATGCTGAAATGCCATTCAAGTAATCATTCCTTATTATGTATTTTAATGATTATTACATCATATTCAATTCATATATTATTTATTTAATTAATTTAACTGGTTCGACTAGAAAGACATAATGACATACACCAGACTTAGAGGGAAATAAAAATAGTGTAGTGATCCACATTCTGGACCCTGATTGTTGCATCAGCCTAATCAAGTCATAACACCCAAGGTGCAGATAACATGATCATTTGTCCAATAGGCTAGTATAGTGGCCCCAACATGGTCCTAAACCACTGTACCGGTCCTGTTTGAAGATTAGTGATGGCATAACTGAGTCTGCCTAGTAGATTTGTTTGTCTAATAGATTAGTGCAGTGGCCCTCCGTGACCTACGTCGCTGCACCACTAAAATTTAAGTAACTAGCATCAGGTAGGCAAAAGTAGACAATTGTCTCTCCAATAGACTAGTAAAGTGGCCCCAATAGGGACCTAGCCACTGTATTAGCCGTACCTAAAAATCAAAAAGTGTAGCAGCTGCTAAAATCCCTAAGTTGACCGGTCAAGCCATCTAGTGGGTGTCTAACTAATGGGCTATGTAACTCAATTTATGTTTATTCCATCATAAATTAACTTCTTATAATAGTTAGGAGTGAAAAATAAGAAGTTGCAACTTTTATTTTACAGTTCAATTTTTAGCCCCATCTGGTATGGCAAAAATTAGGTTTTACCGAGCAAATTCCCAACATTATTCAAGTCCTATAAATTGTCATTATTTGAGGAATATTATGATTGATTTTATTCCATAACTAGTTTTAATGCAGCTACCATTTATTATCTAGTGACATTTTTGGTTTAGGTAAAGGTCAAACTAGATAGTTATAGGTCATTTCTACATTTTTCCATAGCCAATTCTGGGTCCATATCTTAACATTTTTTTAATGCAGTTTTAAACATTAATCTCACATTAATCATAGGCCTAAAGCTGACCATTTACTAGGCCACTCACAAGGCCAAAACATAGGCATTATTACCATCATATTTAATCACAAATAATAGGCCTTAAAGGCACATATTAAAGGCATATTACGAGCAAATTTTCTAATCACTTTTTTTAATAAAGTTCAAGTCTCATTTCTTAAGTATTATTACATCTCTAAAAGCATATGTCTTAGTTTCATTTCATGTCAAATAAATTAGGCTAAACATGCTCACACTATTAGGCCTTATCATGCATAAACATTACACACATGTTATCAACAATTTTATGCCATTTTCATTGGTGTAGTTCTCAGCCACAGCTTGGGAGTGTCCTTAAACATACATTTATTTAATTCTTATCACACATGTTTACTTATCAACATTATTTGAGCACACTTATGTACATTCAAATACATCTCTATATCAATTTACATTACTTATTCATAGCTTAAGTCTTGGCCATTTTAGGATTTTTATACATTTATACCTTACTTAATCTCAACATATTCCATAACATTATTCCATGCATCATTAACCTCATATACATTTTAATCATACCTTAAGTACTAAGATACTCCTCTTAAATCACATGCCAAGCTAAACAGTCATCCACAAACACACCACAACTAGCTCACTACCTCTCAGCCACCCACCAAATGGACACCAACACACATGATTCAATCATCTTTACTAGTACACTTGGCTAGTCCATCTCATAACCAACTAAACTACCTCAACCTTACTTTAAACCTATATATTCACATAGTTTGACTTCCTAGGTGTCTCGTCTAGCAAGCGTAACCTACCATCACCAAGCTAAGACTTTTATTCCACATATTAATTAA
>CANXYI010517725.1:0-18355 GCA_948208565.1 Hura crepitans | reverse complement strand
TTTTATGTGGGCTATAGTCTCACTAATCAAGGATTTTTAAAACTGAAATGGGAATTTTTAGAGACTCAGAGAATATTTTATGAATTTTTGAAGTGAAAATAGGCATAAAATGCACATAAATTATTTGGTGGCCATTTGGCCCAATCCAAGGCAGCAAACCCACCTCACTTAAGTATTTACACATGTGTATACACCTCACACATGTGGAAGTCATCTTTAACCTCCCTCCCTTGAAGAAGCCAACGTTATAACCTTAAATACCCCTACCATTAACATGCTTTCCTCTCTCATATCTTCCACCAAATTTTATGAAAAATATTAGAAATTAAACCTTCATCCATATTAGATACTAATTCGACCAAGAAATTCAAGAAAGGAGCTTAAATTTAGGAAATTCACCACTTAGGTGAATAGTGACCAAAGTGAGTATAAGTCCTCCAATTTCATTTTTTATTTTTCATATAGGTAGCATAGGCAATTTTAAGAATCACCATGATTTTAAAATTTAAATTAGAGCTATAGATAATTTTTAGGAATTTTTCTAATTCAAGAATGTGTATGTTTAGGAGTCGAACCACCAAGTGAGAGAAACCAATGGAACAAAGGCCAAAGTGGTGGAGAAGGGGTGGTACATATACCTTAGGTATGTGAAATAACTTAAACCTATTATGTCTAGTGTGTATGTGGAGTTTTATGTACGTAACCTTGTATCGAATTGTTACATTTTAGGGTATAAGCATGTATATAGGAGAAATGGCATTATAATAATGCATTTGGTATTAAAATAATAGGATTGGTAGGTTAAATTGGGAAGAATTGCATGTGTAAGTATGTGAGTTTAATGTGGGTGCATGGCATGTAGATTCATTTGTTTGACACACTTTATGTGAAAATGGTGTGTAAATCAAGTGTGGAAATCACAAGTAAAGTGGACTAAAAATGAGTGCTTTGTATGGCATAAAATGTCACTTTATTTGAATGGAAAATATGGCTAAAATTGAGGTGTAATAATATACCTATTATTTAGATTTTTATAAAGATAATATGGTAAAGGAATAGTAAAAAATAGGACTTGTATGACATAAGTGATGAAAAATATAAAATGCAAAAATCACCAAATGAATAGTAACTTTACGACTGTGGCAAAGTTATGATGACTTGTGCGGATCTTGATTAAAAATGTAACTTAAAGGTAAAATATTAATAATTACAATTTAAAATAGTTAATAGCCCATCAGTTAGACACCCACTGGATAAGTTGACCAGTTAACTAGGGGATAAATCCTTTTAGGGCCCACTACTGTATATTGATTGTGGCGGGTGTAGCAGTCGAGGTTCTGTGATGAACCCTGCACTGTTGTGTATTTATAGTGGATATTAGGAGTGGTCTATAGATGGGTCCCTGTTATCCACCCTTTGTGCTAATTGATGTGATCTATAGATATTGGAGTGGTCTATAGACAGGTCCCTGAGTATCGGGTGAGGTAGGTGCAGCTACTTAGGCCTTGAAAGTAGGCCACTGCACAGGACGTATCCCGCTGTCCGGTGTCTTAAAGCATAGTCTGTTTGGTATAGGTCTATAATGTAATGAATTGACCTGAAATAACAAATAAGTAAATTGAATTAAACAAGTGAATGGACTTAGAGTGTTAGGGTTACTAATTGTGTATGGAATATGACTTGTTGCATGCTTGCATGTTCAAACATCATATGTTTGGTTTATTCCACCACTGAGTGTCATACTCAGCATGTCAGTGTTTTGATGTACAGGCTATGGACAAAGTGACGATCAGCACCAGGCGTCATCACTAGTGTAGCTAAAACAAGTCCTTAGTACATTTTGTTTTCCTTTTTGAGTTCATATATAGATACACTCATGTATATAGATAGTATGGGTTATGGGATGTGTGTATAAGTGAATTTGATAAATTGAATGCTTGTACAGCTTTACATGTGAATGAATATCTAATTAGGCATGCTTGTGTGCTGATGGGTCTATAACCCTGTGGATTGTGAAATAAGTTTGTTATGGTGCTGTTGACTGAGTTTTGGAGGACTAGAGGGTCTAGATTGGAGATGGGATTGAAAGGTGAGATTCGAAGTGTTTTTATTTACAGGTTTAATTAGGATTAGTTACCAGGGCAGCCATTATCTTACTCGATTTTCCATAATTATCTGGTAATGCCTGATAAGAGTTTTAAAGAACTAAAATAGACAATAATAAGAGTATAAATAATTAGAATTGGCTTAAGGATATACTTGGTTGAACTTAGTCAAACATGGGTAAAAGTTAAATAAAAAGCCCTTGGGAAAATCATAGGATGGGTGACCTCAGTGGAAAATAGCACACCTTGCCTGTTTCAGGTAGAAATGGGTAAGGGGTGTTACATATTATGGCATGAAGTTTGCACCAATTAACCAAAACCTAGATTACAATAGTAGGCCTAGTGCCCTCAGTCCACCCAAACAAGCTAAAGCCCTTGTCCACATGGATAATAATAGATTTAGCCTAAAACTAAGCCCAAAGTCCATAAACTACCATGGTATACCAAAGCCAACATCTTTATGGACATAGACACTCCTAGTCCATACAGATCTGTAAACAAAAAAGCCTCTAAAAGTGTGAACTTCCTATTTGATCTCTATTTCCTAATCCCACTAGGACTCTACCTGTTTTGGATGGGAAAGTTATCCACTGACCTATAAATACCCCACTCAAGGGAGAATTAAGAGAAAGCCAAGGAGGAGGAATTTTAAGAATTCCTAACCAACCATTTTGAGAGTATAAGCATGGACTCGAAAGTAAACACCGCTTTATTAAACCTTAGCCCACACTAAAAAACAATTGTTCTTTCTAAAACCCTACTTTTGCATTATTCCTTGAAGTTCATTTACGAGGTAAAATTAGAGGCCTCTATTTGTATTCATTTCTATTCATTCATATTGTCACTATACACTGATGATCTCCAATGACTAATCATACATGAGGTGATTCTATGTAGTCCCCACAATGATTATAGGAGTAGGTTTTTGTTTTGAATTATATTAATTGAATATAATTGCACATTAAATTAATGTAATCATTCAAGAATTGGAATTATTATGGCACAAACTTATCTTATTGTATGATAAGGTATGCACAAACTTAATATTTAAACATGTCATGATTTGACATATGTGTAATCTATTGTTTGATAACAATCTTTTGTCTACTTTGTATATTATGTTTTAATGTGTTTTATTTACCATGTTGACATGATTGTATACTATTATCACATTGTATCATTATTCTATTCCTTAATATGCATATTGTTGATATTCTTTAATTAATTTGTATTATACGTGGACTCGTTTTCATAAGGATCATAATCTATATAGATATATGTGTTTTATGCATGTATATTCTATTTTATGGTCCATATGGACTCCCTTTTACAAAGAACATGGTCCACATGGATATATATCTTATGCATGTGCATTCTATTTTGTAATCCACACAAACTCCCTTTCATGAGGAGTGTAGCCTGCACGGACACATGTTCTTAATTCCAGTCCTTATGTATATATCTATTTATCTTCATATTTTTCTCTGCATGATTAATTTGTCATTCTCTTAGTGTCCCGGCCCCAAAATATTTTTATCTTCGAAAATAATCATTTATAACCTATTAATAATTATTAATTCTGCTAAAACTTTTAATTCATTCATTTTCCCTATTTTCAGGCTCGTTAAAGTTTTATGAGCAATGCGCCAGTCATCAGACTCGAAATAATGGCCCGCACAGCAGCGAACATCACTCGAGTCCCGAAAGTACTGTTCATAAGACTTTGACTATCGAGCGTTACGCAAATATCCACCAACATCTTAAAATGTAATAGCAAGAACATTTAGTGGACCTTATACTAAATGTAGTATCTATAATTTGTAGTATGTAAAAAGTATAAGAACCACATAAAAATGTAAATGCCATATATATTTTAAGGGGCAAATAAATGAGTAAATATAATACATCAAAAGAAGTTTTCATATGGTCCCTTTCCTCATAGGTCAAATAAGAAAAAAAAGTCTAGGGTCCCATGTAGTAGAGAGGGAAGAGAGACAGTGAGAATGATGAAAGAAAAGAGAGAGAGGCGGCAGAAGAAGAGAGGAGGAAAAAGAGAAAGATGGCAGAAGAGAGAGGGGAAAGTGTATATATTCGATTTTTATGCTAAAAGAGCAAATTGCCTCTTTTATTAATAAAAGAATAATATTCCTAAAAGGGATAACCTGGTCATTTGCATTCGGACATGCTTGTAAGAAATTATAAATAAAGGGATTAATTACATAGTTATCCTTCTTTTTGTTAGCTTCACCCCAAAATTACCTTTATAATAATAATTTTAGCCATAATTTAAAAAAATTATAAACAATATAATATCTTTTTTTAGAAGATTAATATAGGTTAATGGAATAATTAAATTGAGTCATATAATTTAATAATTGTAATTAATAGTATGATTTTAGGAATTTTCTTTCAAGAATAATATTTTAAAGATGGTATAAAATAGTCTTTTAAGCAATATAATGCATTAAAATAATCATTTTCATGACAATAAACTTACTCTAAAAAATTCAAAAAAAATAATGAAGTACATAAAAATAATTTCCAAATGTTTTGAGTATCTTATTTCTTTTATCTATTTTATATTTTTAAAAAATATTAAGTTAAAAATTAAAATTTTAAATTTTAAAATAAGAATAGTAAAATTATAATAAAAATTAAAAAAAAAGAGTTTTCTAACTACCAAAATGAATCCATTTTTTTTAAAGAATCAATTTAATAAAAAATAATGATTAAAATATTCTAAAATCTATTTGAGTTTTAGTAAGTATAATATGAAATTATAAAAAAAACATGAAAATGGGTTAATAACAAAACGTGGTTCAAGGTAATTAAAAGATATAAAATGATAATTTCTTATGATTTAGCATTTTGATTTAGTAATAATCAATCTTAAAGATAAATAATAATTTTTTCTTATGAATTTCACACATTATATAACTAAAATGTAATATGTATGAAATATTTAGAGTCAGTATTAATTCTAAAAATATATAAATTCAATAATTATCAACAATTAAAATAAGTCAGTATTGACTTAATTATTTACTCAAGGAAAACAATTAAAAGCTATATATAAATTGGACTATTAAATTAATTATCTTAAAACAATAGATTGTTTAAGGAATTTTATGAGTCTTATAAATTGTTTAATTTGAAATTAAATTAGGAAACTAAATAAGTGTGCATATTAATTTTACATATTTGAAATGCAAGATATCACATTAAGATATATGGATGTATAAGTTGTGAATCGAAATCGGTATCGATTCCTAAAAAATTGACAATTCAGTAATTGCTAGAAATAATTATCAATTTTAATGCGAGTCAATATTAACTCTATAATTTACTAATCATTAACAATTAATGTGAATTTATGTAGATTTAATTTATAAAAGAAAAATAAAACAATATTATAGCATGACATAGCCTAATGTGAGGTCGATACGGGATGCCTAATACCTTCCCCATGCATAAAGAGATCCCAAACCCAATAAATGCAGACCAATATTAATAGCCAATTATATTCATTTTAATTGGTGGAGACTCCGAATAATTTTAATCAATTTTTAAAGGATTAGCTATAATGATCAAATATTAATTTTATCATTATTTAAAAAGTTAAATAAATCATTTGTTTTTTAAAAAGTAATTAACTATTGTACCTTCATTACATACTAGTATATAATTAAATGACATTATATTTTCACATAAACAAATGTTAATTGACCAAATAAGAAAAAGAGTCAAATATAGTATAAATTTAAGTTTAATTTATAATAACGGATGTAAATAGTTGGAATTTCTATGATTATCTTTTCTATCATTTTGCCATCTCTTATATGGTAAAAAGTAAAATAATCAACATTTTCACTTGAAGTCCTCATTATTTCATTTATCTAACAAATTTACAAGCCCCGATTCTCATTATGCATAATATTGTCAACAAAAACCCCAATTGCCAATTGTTGAAACCCTCAGTCCCTTCAACAATCATCTCTATTGATTTTTTTTTCTCTCTGGATGAGTGTACATTCTTATTCAAATCATGCTCATTTAGACTCTCTTTTAATCAGTTCTCATATGCAAATCATTTGAGTGTATATTCTTCCTTAAATCTTACTTATTTTGATTTACATGTAACCAATTGTCTTTAATCATTTATTTTTTTTTAGTTTCATTTCAATATATCAAAATTTATTCAAATGCTAGCTTTGTTAATCTATAGAACGTTTACACTGTTCATATAATATGTTTATATGGCATACACATTTACTTTACTTATAGCCTTTGTAAACTAACATCTCTTAATATTTCAACATAATTTTCTTCAATGGGAACATGGCAACATTCAAGTCAAAGACACAATATAAACCTGACAATTATAAGGGCAAAATTTGTAAGTTTTACAGGCACAAACGGAAATATGCTAAAGAGCCACAATATTGGAATCACTGTAATAATTACTATTTCTTGATTTGAAATCTTCCTATAAATAAAAGAAAAATTTTCAAAAATTAATAATTCAAAATTTTGTAAAAAACATTTATAAATATAAAAAATTTTTGTTCTAATGACTAATTTTTAGAAACAAATTTGTTTTACTACCCAATATTTAGAAAGAATTATTGACCTTAACTAAGGATGTATTCTAAATCTTTGTGAGTCATAACCTAGTTTTATCATTTCATTTGAGTACTTTTCAGCAATCATCTTTGGTACCTTTCTATTTAATGTCATTTTGTGCAATAATTTTTTTTCCTTTTCACACTTGATTATTTCTACATGATATAATTAATAGGGAGAATGTGCAAAGATACCCCTCAACTTTTTGAAATAAAGCATATTTGTTCTTTAACTCTTTTTTTGTTAAAAAAATGCCCTGTCATTAAAAATAACTATTAATACAATCTTATTTTTTTCTTACATTATTATTATTATTATTATTATTATTATTATTATTATTATTATTATTATTATTATTATTATTATTATGCAATAAAGATGATCAATTTTTAATTTTATCACTGTTTAAAAAGTTAAATTAATCATCTATTTTTTAAAAAGTAATTAATTATCAGACCTGCACTACATACTAGTATAGACATTATATTTTCACATACACAAATGTTAATTGACCAATATTGACTAAATAAGAAAAAGAGTTGTATATAGTATAAATTTAAATTTAATTTATAATAATTGATGTAAATAGTTAGAAATTTCGACATTATCTTTTCTACAAATTTACCGCCTCTCATATGCCAAAATGTAAAATAATCAACATTTTTCACTTGAAGTCCTTATTGTTTCATTTTTTTAATAAATTTACAAGCCCTAATTCTCATTACGGATAATATTGTCAACAAAAATCACAATTGCCAATTGTTGAAAACCTTAGCCCCTCCAACAATCATCTTTATCGATTTTTTTTTTCTTGATAAATGTACATTCTTATTAATATCTTGCTCATTCAGATTTTCTTTTAATCAGTTTTCATATGTAAATCATTTGAGTGTATATTATTATTTAAATCTTACTTATTTTGATTTTATTTCTTTTAGTTTCATTTTAATATATTAAAATTTATTCGGATGTTAGTTTCGTTAATCTGTAAAACTTTTACACTATTCATATAATATGTTTATATAATATCTATATTTATTTTACTTATATTATTTGTAAACTAACATCTTTTAATATTTTAGCATAATTTTCTTCATTGTGAACATGGCACTCTTCAAGTTAAAGACACGCTATAAGCCTAACAATTGTAAAGGCAAAACTTGTAAGTTTTGTAGGCATAAACAGAAATATGCTGAAGAGCCAAAATATTAGAATCACTATAATAATTTCTATTTCTTGATTTGAAATCTTCCTATAAACAAAAGAAAATTTTTTAGAAACTAATAATTGAAAAGCTTGCAGAAACAATATATAAATCCAGAAAAAAATTTTATTATATTGGCCAATTTTTATAAACAAATTTATTTTATTATCCAATATTTAGAAACAATTATTAAGAAATACTAAGGATGGATTTTAAATTTTCGTGAATCATCAATATAAATTTTCTTTTGATACTCAATTATTTGTACAAAATAATTAACAGGGAGAAGATGCAATATACCCCTCAAGTTTTTGAAATAAAGTATAATTATCCTTTAACTACTTTTTCTTAAAAAAAATGCCATGTCATTAAAAATGACCATTAATACTATCTTGTCTTTTTTTTACATTATTATTATTAAATTTTAATTATATCACCATTTAAAAAGTTAAATAAATCATCAATTTTTTAAAAAGTAATTAATTATCAGATCTGCACTACATACTAGTATAGAATTAAATGACATTATATTTTGACATAAACAAATGTTAATTGACCAATATTGACCAAATAAAAAAAAGAGTTGAATATAGTATAAATTTAAATTTAATTTATATTAATTGATGCAAATTGTTGGAAATTCTAAAATTATCTTTTCTATTAATTTATTGCCTCTCAATGGTAAAAAGTAAAATAGTCATTATTTTTCACTTGAAGTCCCTATTGTTTCATTTTTCTAATAAATTTACAAGCCCCAAATCTCACTATAGATAATATTGTCGACAAAAATCCCTATTGCCAATCGTTGAAACCCTCAATCCTTTTAATAATCATCTCTATCGATTTTTTCTCTCTCTATCAATGTACATTCTTATTCAAATCTTGCTCGTTTATATTTTCTTTTACTCAGTTCTCATATGCATATCATTTTAGTGTACATTCCAATTTAAATCTTACATGTTTTGATTTACCTTTAACCAATTCTCTTTGATAATTTTTTTTCTTTCAATTTCATTTCAATATGTTAGAATTTATTCAAATGCTAGCTTTGTCAATCTATAAAACTTTTACAATATTCATATAATATGTTTATATGGAATGCACATTTAGTTTACTTATATTATTTGTAAACTAACAACTCTTAATATTTAGCATAATTTTCTTCACTGTGAACTTGGCACCTTTCAAGTCAAAGACACATTATAAGCCTGACAATTGTAAAGGCAGAACTTGCAAGTTTTGCTAGCACAAATAGAAATATGTTGAAGGGCTGCAATATTAGACTCGTTATAATAATTGTTATTTCCTGATTTGAAATCTTCCTATAAATAAAAGAAAATTTTTTAAAAACTAATAATTTAAAACTTTGCAGAAATAATATATTAATTTAGGAAATTTTTTGTTATATTGGCCAATTTTTGGAAACATATTTGTTTTATTGCCCAAAATTTAGAAACAATTATTGAGATTTACTAAAGGTGGATTCTAAATCTCCGTGAGTCATTGAGCTAGTTTTATAATTTCATTTGAGCACTTTTTTACAATCATCCTTGATACCTATCAAGTTAATGTCATTTTGTTTAATAACTTTTTTCTTTTGACACTCAATTATTTCTACGTAATAATTAATAGGAAGAACGTACAAATATACCTCTCAACTTTTTAAAATAGAGCATATTTGTCATTTAACTCTTTTTTATTAAAAAAAATGCCCTGTCATAAAAATAACTATTAATACTATCTTCTTATTCTTAATATGCAATAAAAATAATCAAATTTAATTTTATCATTGTTTAAAAAGTTAAATAAATCATCTATTTTTTAAATAGTAATTAATTGTCAAACATGTACTGCATACTAGTATATAATTAAAGAACATTATATTTTTACATAAACAAATGTTAATTGACTAATATTGACCAAATAAGAAAAAGAGTAGATTTAAATTTAATTCATAATAATTGATGCAAATAGTTGGAAATTCTAATATTATCTTTTCTATCCACTTACCGTATCTCATATGGTAAAAAATAAAACAATCAATAATTTCACTTGAAATCCTCGTTGTTTCATTTTTCTAATAAACTTTCAAGCTCCAATTCTCATTATGGATAATATTGTTAACAAAAATATCAACTACCAATCACTAAAACCCTCAGTCCCTTTAATATTCATCTGCATCGATTTTTTCTTTCTCTCGATGAGTGTAAATTCTTATTTAAATCTTGCTCATTTAGATTTTCTTTTAATAAGTTTTTTTATGCAAATCATTTGAGAGTACATTCTATTTAAATCTATTTTGATTTACCTTTAACCAATTCTCTTTGATCATTTATTTCTTTTACTTTCATTTCAATATATCAAAATTTATTCAAATGCTAGTTTCATTAATCTGTAAAGCTTGTATACTGTTCATATAATATGTCTATATGGCATACACATTTAGTTTACTTGCATTCTTTGTAAACTAACATCTCTTAGTATTTCTGCATAATTTTCTTCATTATGAACATGGCATTCTTCAAGTCAAAGACACTATAAGCCTGACAATTGTATAGGTAGAACTCGCAAGTATTACGGCCACAAACGAAAATATGCTGAAGAGCCACAATATTGGAATCATTATAATAATTGCTATTTCTTGGTTTGAAATCTTCATGTAAATAAAAGAAAAATTTTTAGAGACTAATAATTTAAAACTTCACATAAACTATATATAAATCTAGACAAAAATTTGTTCTATTAGCCAATTTTTTGAAATAGATTTGTTTTATTGCTCTATTTTGAAATAATTATTACAATTTACTAAGGATGGACTCTAAAGTTTTGTGAGTCTATTTCTTGAAGTGAGAATTGACAAACTAATTAAAGGAGAGCGACAACTTTTGCTATTAACCTAGTGAAAAGCTTAATTACGCAGATTGGGTCATGACAATGAGTGAATATTGTGGCCATGAGGCATGTTAGAAGTCATACTCTTAAGAGATAGACTGATTCATGGTCATGAGTGACAGTGTTCTGGATATGAGCTATTTTTGAACTTAATTTTAAGAATAAAGTTATTGTTTAGTTTGGACATTAATAGTGTATTATTTAGTTCCGTAAAAGTAGATTTAGTTAATTTAGTCCAAACTCACACTTTTACTTTTTAATTTTCCTTAGCAACTAAGGAATTATGGAAAGAAGCCTATAATTAAGGCTTCATTATGCATGTAAGATATAATTTTGAAAAAAAAATCCACTTTAATGACTAAGGGTGTTCATGGACTAGTTAACCGATCTATGAACAATTTTATTAACTAGTCCATTAGTTTCAATTAACCACTACATCGATTTTGGTTTTTAACCAATTTTTTCAAATTGATTTTTTTGTTAACTATTAAAACGGTTAAATTTTTCAACATATAAATATAATAAAATTATACGAATTATGAAATCCTTTTTAAATGATTAAAAGTGCTTAAAAATAAAATTACAAATCAAATATAATACTCAATAAAAAATGAAAAGAAAAATAAAGTTGATGTAATTAATTACATGAATTAGATACATTCAATATGAAATTAATAATAATGTGATATTATACATCCATCAAAGTATATATAATTGATTTAACTCACACAATTCAAATCATAATAATGCTAACTTTTTCGTGAGTTCTTTTACTTGAAAATCCCATGCCTTATTCTTTTTTTTTCCATTTCATATTTAGAAAGGTTGACTCATATTCCATAACCTCCAACTCTCCTATCCCTTTTTTTTAAATTTTGTAAAAATTTCTTGCTTACTTCATTTATGGAGTTAGAGAACTTCGAAGTATTAGTATGGTCACTAATTAAAGATCTTGTCTTATCCTCCATTCATAAAATTAAAAAAATGCTAGTCATCACATTATCATTTTAGTTTATTTGTTATACTATACTAGTCCAATTCTAGAAATTTTATTAATTCATTATCAATGAAGCTTACATTTTTACAAGTATGGATTATGCCATAAAAATTCAATGAGACCAGGCTCCCTTTTGTGTTCCATTTCCTATTTTAAATTACAAATGAAGTTTAAAAAGCTAACGAAAATCAAGTTAAAAATAAATAATACCTTGTGACCTATCTAGTAAGAATACCAATCAAATTCCTTTTACTTTCGAGCATATCTCTTTGATCCTACAATATGTGTATTATTTTGAGTAGCATGTGCCTTTTGTCCATTTCTGAAAAGACCTTACCACATACATAATATCAAATATTTATGTCAAGATTCTCAGCTAAAATTAGAATAAACTTAGTTATAGTCACAAACTCTTAGGTGTATAAGATTAAAGTATACCATGACCTTTTATTTATCTAAAAACTAATACTTCACAAGATTAACTCTATACTCTAACTTAATATTAGGAGTACAACTTTTACTATATTAGATATACATTTGTCCTCGAGCATGTATTTTCCTTTAAGAATTAAGATAATATTTGTACTCCTTCTGACATTGAGCTATCAGTTTAATTATCCATTTATTTAATTTCTATTTTGTTGAAGTTTAAATACAATAACGAATAAAAAAACACCTGAAAGAAAATTCAATTCTCATATTTATTAAATCAATTTCATTCCTACTTGGAAAACATTTTAGCTTTCAACTTGCATAGCAAAATGATTCAACCAAAAGTATAATTTATAAAAATGAAAAAAAATTGAATAACAAATATTCATCTTTAATAAAAGATGCACTATAATTTCTTACCACAACCACATGGAAGTATGCCTTTTTTGTATGGTTATGTAGGCATTTGTCTTCAATTTTTGTACTTGAGAGGGCACATAGTTCTTTTCGTACAATGATCCCAAGAAATCAACCTAAAATGCCACTATTTCTTGACACCTAAGGACTTGAATTATTAATTTAAATAAGTATTTTGTCACCACATGGTAAATTCCATACATCTTATGCTTGTATTAGCTCTTATTTTATTTTAATATTCTTATCCTTATTTATAATTTGCAACTTTTTAATGGACTTTTGCTCGTCGATGGGTGCCTTCTAATTTCAATCTACCACATGGAAGAACTTGTATTTTAAGTTGCAAATATTTGCCTTAATCACTTAAATCTTTCCATTCTTGATGATTAACCGAATCAAACTTCAAAATATTTTTAGTTTAACAAATAAAATTAGACCTAGTTAAAATGAATATGGAATATACAAAATCATTTGATTAATTACTATAATAAAAAAACTTGAAAATTTAAGCAGTAAAACAAAAGTTAGAAATATAAAAGTTAATAAGTTTATCATAAGGCATATTATGATCATACTTAATTTTTTAGAGTCCTTCACAGTA
This sequence comes from Hura crepitans, assembly GCA_948208565.1. Lineage (NCBI taxonomy): Eukaryota > Viridiplantae > Streptophyta > Magnoliopsida > Malpighiales > Euphorbiaceae > Hura > Hura crepitans. The sequence goes on along the minus strand of CANXYI010517725.1, from coordinate 5,084 downwards.
AACTTATCAAAAGGGTAAAAGCTTCTTCAATCACTGTTATTAATTAAATCAATCATAACCCATCTAGTACAATAATTTAATTCACTAACTCCTTCAACACTTTATGACATACATTCAGTATAAGTTTCATTTGCACATTTTTCATGGTGTGATTTCAACCCCATATCATATAAGTCTCTCGACTTGATTTGAATCACATGCCACCAATTTTGATTTTTAGATGTCACACATAGAAAACTTGTTCCATTTAAGATGATAGGTAATATCATAATAATCTTTCCAAGTTTATCAACATTGAAAAATTCACAACAACAAAACCATAAGTGTCTTGTTTCAATCTCTTAAATGACCTTACATCTACCCAACAATAAAGCATTATAACTTTAAAATATTCAAGGTAATCTAACTAAAACATATTAGTTATCATGCCATATTAATTTGCATTAGATGTTTCCACCATTACACTAGAATTTTGAGTTTTTTTTTTTTACTTTTCATGTTCTTTTATGTGAAACCTAAACTTGTTTATGCTAAGACCCTTAAATCATTACTTAAAATTATTGGACCTCAAGCTAGTGTTATAATTCCATTTGAGCACTTTTAAGTAATCCTCATTGGCACCTATCAAGTTAAAGTCATTTTATGCAATATTTTTTTTATTTTGACACATAAGTATTTCAACATAATAATTAATTGGGAGAAGACGCAAAAATAGCCTTCAACTTTTTATTAAAAAAATGCCCTACTATTATGAAACTAGTGCAAGACTACATATTGTTCGTTGTAGGCCCTAAAGCTCATGTATTAGGGATATTTCATGCAACATGTGAACATTTATTAATGATATGGCATTATTTATTACATAGTGTTTATGTTTATTCATTTGCTTGATAATTAATCTTAAACTACGTAATAAAATCCTTGGTATACAATTATAGTACAAAAGCAGTTATGAAAGAGTTCATGATATGATATGCTTGTGTATACAAATGTGATAATCCCTAAATTACCCATAGTCATAGTATTAACAAGATGAGACACTGTTAATGTGGATGACTAGCATATGTTATACTTCTTGCATGAGTCAAGTAGTTGATCTCATAAACTGTGAGCAGGATGATGCTGAGGGATAACATATGGATACTTATTTAGGAAACAAGTACTTTAGGGGCCTAACATGAGATCATTTATATGGATAACATGTCAATGAAAAGGATTTTAACATATCAATTATGGAAATATCCTTAGACTTAAGTTCACTAACAATCTTAAGTGTCAAGTGTTATACTTTGACTTTAGTACTTTTAGTTCGCCATGATGTATATATGGCTAGGAGGTTAGGTATAGTATTAGGAATTTAAAGATAGTTGAGTGATCAATAGAGGATTCACTACCTCATATCATTTGAAGGGGAGTTTATCTCATAATTTTAGTTGACTATCTTTATTTGGGAATCTCTAGCCAGAGAGAATTAGATTCATAAGGCATTTTGGAAATAAAAATAAATGTCATTAAAACAACAACTTCAGAACTTAATTAGACATATTTAATTAAGCATCGAGTTGACATAAGTCCATATTCAAAACTGGATGAGATAAAGAATGGTGAAAGGAATTTATTTCACGATAATTAGAAATCAAAGACTTAAGTCGACCACTTGATGTTTTGACACTTGGGTAGTTATAATGCATGACTATATTCCTCTTATGACTTGTATAATAGTGAATTTATTAGTGGGAGATTAATAATAATTTAACAGGATTAAATCAAAGAGTCCCAATTCAAGTAGGATTTTGATTCAATATTATACTACCAATGCATTTAATGATATTGGATGTCATTATATTGAAAAAAAATTAAATAAAGTAGGCTTATTGGGCTTGGAGCCTAAGATAAAAGCTTAAAACATTAACTAAGTTTAATCAAGTGTTTTAAGTGATTGGGCTTAAATTCGACCTTGTAATTAATTAATTAAGAACCCATATTTATTACGCCTTTAATAGTTTTAAGGGCTATATAATTAGACCTAGAATTAGATTAGGAAGAGTATATATACTCCTTTAAGTGGTGGAATTCTATGGGATTTTCTTAAAGCAAATTTCACCTCCTCCCTTTTCTTCTTCCTCTTAATTTTGTTTCTTACTAGCACATAGGAACAAATTATTATGTCTACTTTTTAAAGAGTTCTTATGAATTGTGCTACTAGTGTGGATATCTTAGAAGTGTTCTATTTTGGATCATTATAGTTTGCGATAATTTGATGAGGTGAAAGTTGCAATTAAAAATTGCATAGTGAACTTATGGTCAATTCCTATTATATGTATACTATAAATTTTTGTTTTTAATTTTTTGACATTCCAACCCTTGTTGGGGTTCCATGGATTTTTAATTTCCCTTGTGCATGAGTATAGGAAATCAATAATGTTATTCAGTTGGTTCTGCCAAAAGATTGAAGGCTTTCACAATTTATTGGTATCCCACATAATCCAATTTTATTGAAGTAAAGCATAAGTTAAAATAGGTTTTCTTGGTGCCTCTTGGTTCAATTGATTTTTTTTTTATTAGTTCCAACCCCAGATTCATGTTTTTGGGTACCTAAAAACCTAAAATTTAATTTTAAAGTTGGTCAATAAAATTGAATTTTATCTGATAATTAAAAGAATTAATTTAACTTGAATTTTAGGTAAAGCTTGCATCAGTTGATTTTTCTTAGAATGTTTGCTTTAGTTAATTTTTTATTTTTTCATACTCAAATTATTTTTCCTAGGTTTATAAGGGACTAAAATTTAATTATGGAGATTAAATTAAAAAAATAAATTGAATAGTTGACAAACAGTCAAAAGCCAATTAGGTTTTTAAGTATTTTTATTTTGATTTTGTTTTCTTCGGTTATAGACCCGTTTATTCATGATTATTGGATTTATGAAGTTAACTTGAAGTTTTTAAATCCCTAAAATTGATTGCATATGAATTAGATTAATTTTGATTTAATCAACTAGGTTAACTAATTTGGATTAATTTTACTGGTCATTTTATGTGATTTTATGTGTTCATACTTGCTGAAATTGATCTAAAATAGTTTGAATCAATTATTTTATAAAACAATGCAAATCAGTTTACCGATAAATGCTAAAAATTAGATTTTTGGCATTTGAAATTTTCAAGATTTTTATCGAAATTTTCTACTAAAATTGAAGCAAATTTAATTAATTAATTGAATTAAATAATTAAATTTATAAATTAATTATTGGTTAGATCAATAAATGAAAGAAAATCAAAATTTAAGCATTATACCCGAAAATCCCATTCAATTTTCAATTGAATTAAAAAGCCTTCCTTTTTGGGAATGGCTTCCAAAATTGGAAAAGATTTCTAAATATGAAATTAATTTGAATTAATTAGATTAATGTAATCAATTGCCATATTTGAAAATTTCACAAAACAGAACATGCATAGCTAGTCAATTTTGCAAAAAGTTGTAAAATTGAACAAAATTCAAAGCTAAGAGATCCAAAAATTGCAAGTATTTATATGCATTAGAAATTGCATATAGGAGGTATATTTTGGCACGATGACTAGTTATGAATTTAAAAATGATTAATTAGATTGTTCTTTTGCACGGATTTTGTTTTGCTAAATAGGGTATGCGTGTCCCTACCATTCTCTCTTTTTCTATTATATTTCTTTTCATATCTAACTCCACTCAAATCTAAATTGAGGTTTTGTATTCTAAAAATATTTATGTAATTAGATTACACGAGATTAGAGTAAGAATAAGATGCAAGGACAATAGGAAATTATGGCAATAATAAGTAGTTATTATTATTATTAATTTTTCTTTGGATTGTAATTCATGCATGTTACCTAAATTTAACCTAAATTGGTTTCCTTTAACTCAAGGAAATTAATATAGTAAAAAGTCCATAATTAGATCCTTTATTTTAATTGGATTAAAAAGCAATGAATGCATAATTAATTGGATTAATAATATGCATATATATACCAATACATGCTAACCATGAATGATGAGACTTAAAAGGAAGAAATTCTTTAAATTAATATAAGACTTGGAAGCCTTCCATTAATGTAATAGAAATTAAAGTTCTTAGTATTAGGTTATTGAGCATACTTAAGTTTATGTTATGTCGAATATGTTCAAACTACATTAATGGGTTCGTCTTACTGGTAACATTAGTTTGTTGAGCATACTCAAAGCTAATAATTATTAGAGGCACGATTGAGAAAATGTGTATATGGTGCACATGCACTAAGCGTTGGTGACTTAATGATTCAGTAGTTGCATTGGATGCAATTGGTTGAGAAACTTATCACTAAAATTTGAAAATGGCTTATTAAGCACATTAAAGGTTAAATTTTAAAAGTAGGTGAATACTGACTCATTAGAAAAGCTTCCAACAAGCTTTCTCAAATTCATGTTTGAGGATGATGGGTTCGTAATAAAATAGTAAGAGTAATACACGATTTTAAAAGGCCATAAAATTACATGCACATATATACATGACATACATCTAACATGTTACTCTCAATCTTCACATAAAGGTGCAAATAATATAGTACGTATCCTGATATAAACTTGAGAAGGGTTTTCAAGTGTTAATGGATTGCTACTGTGTTAAACACATATATTCCACCTCCTTTAATTAATGATATTCTTGCTAGGAGTACGAAGCTTTTCTAAAGTAAATAGAGATATTAATAGAAGCTTGCTTGCCTCTATGTCTTGTAAACTTTACAAAAAAGCATGAGTGTGTGGTTGCCTCTATTATCATTTAATATCTTAAGGAATTGTTTAATGAACAAGCTTGAATGGGAAGATAGGAGACATTTAAGTTGTAGTTCCATTCGAAGATGGTGGACGATACTTTGGTCTCATAACATTGATTGAGGATGTTGGGTTACAATAAGAAGTTTTCTTCTTTAGGTTTTGTATAGACCTTGAATTAAGAGTTAATTCTATAATCACATTACTAGAGATGGTAAACCTACTCAAAACTATTGAGATTTCTATTGAAAATAGAAAAATAGTCTTATAGATTGACTTTTCTACTTCTTAAGAAGAAAAG
>CANXYI010517581.1:0-16268 GCA_948208565.1 Hura crepitans | reverse complement strand
ATCCAATCATACCATAGCAATTCATATATAGGACTCCATATACATTCTCACTATCCATACAATAAACTAAACAAATACATCATGTACTTATGGAAATAAATATAAACATCAGGTTTTATATGTGATACTGATCATATATATACAAACAATCTCCCTCTCTTCAGTTTCTTCAACACCAATGCTTATTAATGTTAGCTACCCATTTCCAAAATCCATAAGAACTTGCACATCCAAAACCACTTCTGCGATAAGCAAAATTTGCTTAACGATGTATCCAAGTTTACTATGTTATAACAACACACAATTATATTTTCATGCCATACATTTTAGTACATCTTTTACATTTAAGACATATTTATAATATAAAGTCATATATGTATATAGAAATACATATGAGAAAATACATCCAAGCATATTATTATGTATGTACATTTAAATAAAGCATAAATATGAAACACTATTATGCCCCATTCTAATCAAAGTATCACATCTTTAAAAATCTAGCATTTATGCCTCCAATCATCATAAGATCATTCCTTAAACACAACTTTATCTATACATATCAATTCTATGTATAAAAGGTAAAAGCAATGCATGAAGCAAGATAAAATGCCATGTTATGCCAACATACACTACAATCATTTTGCATCTACCTAAGGCATACAACTAAAGTATAATTGCATATATTTCCATGTAGTAAATTATTAATATTCTTATCATTTATCCATCAGTTGCATAGTCCACACTTAAAAAAACGTTATCCTATGGATAACAAGTGTGGACGGCCAGTACAACCTCTATGAACCTGAAGGTCCATCTACCAATGTGGACCTAAAAGTTAAATAAATTATAAGACCCATAGGTCAAACATAACACAAGACCTGTAGATCAAATGTGTCATAAATCCAAGACTGAGTATAGCTTAAGCCAAGGACATATCATATCATAATGGCCAGTACGACCATTTATGAACCCAAAGTTCATCTACCAATATAGATCTGAAGATCAAAAATATCGGCATTTAGGTCAAACTAAAAGTAGACGGGAGACCAAAAACATGGAAGCACCATAGTGCCCTAGCAGCTGCTATATACATACCCCTTGTTAACTAGTCAACCTATCTATACTAGATTGTTACTCATGTAGGCTACTAATAAAGTTCTTTTCAAATTTCATCTTTTTACATGGTTTAATATAGCTTTTAGTTATATTGATCGGCCAACAACTAAGAAAAGCAATATCATCGATTTACAATATTATTAAGCATAATCTGCTATATCATGACATGCAAATGTTCAGCCAAGATAACATAAGCGATATATTAATACATTCATGCATTATACAAATTTCATATACGAATATCATACTCATTCATTCAATGCATTAGCATATCATGACATCTCGTCTTGTCACAATATGCTCATTATTACCTCAAATACATCATGGTTATTACCTTAACCACTTAGTCAAGCCATCATGAATTTGGTCAACCATAGTTGTTTCTCTCATTACATATATCATTACCATTCTTTATAACTATTCAAATACAAATGATCATACTTCATTTAGAGCATAAACATGCATATTGTGTTCATATTATATGGTTAACCATAACATACTTTATATTGTTCATTCATGGCACAACTAATAATTCACATGCCATCATTACATGTCATGGACAATATACCTTTCTTAGCATATTACCATGGCGATAACCTTAAGGTATTCATGCCATCCTATTGCTTCGACAAAAGTGGTATCAAAAACTATATCATTGATTATCACATAGTTAAATAGAAATTTGCATCCTTAAACATTTTTGTCTCATATAAAAAGACACATATAATAAACATTCTCATTTGCTTATAACAAGGTAAACTAAAAAGGGCCATTTGCCCATATAGCATTACACACATATATCAATTACTTGATCACTTTCTATGCCTCACTACACACTCTTATAATTAAACATCATTATCCATGAACTTACTTCCTCTCAAGTATACATAATGCACTACACACATGCTCTATGGTTCATTTGGCTATCATGTAAGGTATTCATACCACATTCATTTATTCATATTATGTGTATCATATCATGTCCACATGGCCATATACAACCACTCTGGAACATACCTCATCCATATTATGCATTGTATTCCACCTACATAAACACATACATTAATGCCATTCGACTATATGTACTCTATACATGCTTCACATCCATTTCAATATCTTCAACACCTTAATGCACTTACATAAAGTCTCATAACATGATTTACAAGCATTTAGCACCTATATACACTTAAATTATCAATTTAAATATCTTTCATCTATAAAGCAACTTTTACATAAAGGCATAGCATAATTCAACATTTAGTCATAAGATTCATAACTAATTTATATCATATAGTAAATGTAGTTGTATGCATTATATTAATATAATTTACACCCATTCTGAATGTATAAACTTTATTATCAAATCATTAAACTTCTAACTTAACTAGTTAATAAAATCTAATTCAGCATAAACATAACATTATATGTAACCTTCTGACCTAAATATTCAATCCATCTTAACATTCATTTCTTTTACATACCATCACACTACCTATTGGGATATGGCATAATTGAGCTCAATATGTACTTACATGTCATATGGACCATTTGGCCCTATCATGTTCACCAAGTAGTATAAAATTTTACATTATAACCACTTACCATTATAACAACCATACATAATCCAATGGCACCATAACTAACATAATTAAACAATGTAATCTCATTATACACACCTTAGGCCATTTGACCAATTCACACACTAACACATCTAAAAATTCATTTTAACTTTCATCATGTCCAATGGCTCAACTACAACTGATAAAGTTAAAATTGAACTCAACATTTCTAGTATCCACCTTACGTCACATGAATAGCAACCAAAACTCATAAGCTTTACAATCATAATTTGCCTATCATGGTTTATGTCATGTTCAAATTAAAATTTGTCCTTTTACAACACACCATTGCATACTCATAAGAACACTTAATGCCATTCATAAGCCCATATTTACCCTAAATGCCCAAAATTCATAACAATTACTTATATACACACATTTTTACATTAAGACATAAATATAATTAACATTGCTTCTTTGATTACATTTATATTACTAACAAATCAAAATTCATTAATTGCTCCTATTCCTATCACATTTAATCACATTAAACCTCTATGTATCCATACACAGATTATGCTTTAGATTATATGTATAGCTTTATATGAGTATAACTTTTTCATTTCCATAATTTAAACTTTGCCGCCTCTATTATCAACTATACTTTAATTAACATATAAAAACACACCTATTTAACCATGTTATAGTTTATATATAGAAATATTGTAAATACATAAAAAAATTTTAAATTATAACATAATGAACTCAGATACTTACCTTTACATGCTCATCAGAGTCTCTTATATATATAAAACCAAACTCCTTTTCCATGTCCAAATCTACTTATAGCAATAGCTCCCCTCAAATTTGTTGAATTTCCTCATATTGTCACATTTAAATCCTCAACAAAACATAGAATGAAAATAGCATGATCATACCTACATAATATCAATCCAAATTATCTTACAAACTAAAAAGTGCTCATTTTAATAAGAAAATGCACATAGACTTCAACATGACCTCCAAACAAAAATCTTAAACTTATAAACTTAAATTTCTAATTTAAAATCTTACCTTAACAACTAATCATAAATCTATTTTTCTTAATTTGCCAATCTCTTTGCTTTTTTTTAGTGGCATCGCCACTCCAACCGTTGTCACTAGTAGCGCTACCGCTCACCTCTACCTATAGCAGCATGTCTCTATCTACTTACTGCCTCCTTTTGCAACTTTTTCTCTTTTTTCCTCACTGGTAGCTGGGACCACTACCATTAGCTTCCCTACCATCACCAGCATTGGCATTTTATAGCCACCTGTATCATTGCGGCACTAGCAAGTCATCGCAGCCCTCTTCTCTTCTTCTTTGTTCCTTTTTCTTCTTTTCTTTCTTTCCCATTTTTAGCCTTCAATTATCTTTTTTCTTCTTTTGTTTCCTTTAATTAATTATTTTCTCCTCTTATGGCTACCACACAAGTGAGGAAATAATTCCTCAATAGTCCCCATTCTTTTTATTTCATATTTTAACACCCTTTTAAATATATATTCCATTCTTTTAAATTATCATAATTGGATCGAGCCTAATATATAACAAAAGAAAAACTCTAATCCTAATGAATTTAATTACTCTTAAAATATTTAATATCAGGTAATGAAATTCCCGAGCACTCCAACACCAACACAACATTATTGAAATAATTCAAAAACACATGACTTGCCATAATATTCTTCTTCAATTAATTCTTGATCTAATCATTAGCTTCATTTTTTAGCCATAATCTATCTGGGTCCCCATAAAATAATCCTTTTGATTGCCCAATTATAATAATTCAAATTTTTTGAGGTATTATGCATAATCCCAATATGTCCAGACATTACAAGAAGTAACATCTCCTATCAAGTTCCATCGAGAATCGAATAAGGGGTGTTACAATTATAGCTTTTAATTGCTTTATTTTAGCCAACATATGACTAAATTGGGAAAATATGTCATAAATCTTATTTTAGCAATTAAGCATATTATATCATGTAATTAACCACATTTCGAGGCCATATATCAACACAGATATATTACACGTACATACAAATCAATCTAAATGTATTATCATACATCCCAATGCCATTTAACATGGTTAAAGCCATTAATAAGCATAGTTATTCAATTTATACACAATCATGGATAACTTACAAAATGTACATATATTATGTACATCACATATTATACACATCCATATACATTTTTTATCAATTCAATTACAATAATAAATATCAAAAATACCAATTAACATGATTAAAGCCATTAATGCTCATAATTAGGCTTTTTTCTCATAATTACATATTTTTACATAATATGTTCATTTAGGACATATACCAAATAAGCACAAATTGGTTTGATTACACATACTGAAAGGATTGTAATACACCCCTGAGGACTATCTACACCTTTCCTTTCCCTTTATCTCAAGATTTCTTGAGTTCTACTATTCATATAACATGAAAGATTTCATAAAAATCGTATAAAATCATAAAGGCGATCAAAAATTAATTTGACTTGATAAATATGCACTTGGGCACTATGAAAATGCTAAAAAATACTAGAACTTGAAAAATTTTACCCAAATCGAAGATGGTTACTATTTACCAAGTATAAAAATTGAGCAATTCTTCCAATTTTATTCGAATTTCTAGCTCAAATTGATATCTAGAGGTTGTAGAGGCATATATCTTTCAATTAATAGGAGTAAATTAAGGCTAAATGAAGTAGAGAAATTAAAAATAGAGGGGTTCCTCTATAGAGTGTCATTGGTTAAGAGAAAAAGGGGAGAAGAAGGAAATATTTGATGTTTAACCAAATTATTAAAAATTTGACCCTTTTATACTTTTTTTAAAAAATCCATTTAATTTTCCTTTTTCTCCTCTCTTGTTTCCTTTTTTTCTTCTTCTCTTTTAACCTAAATTTAATCATAATTAAACATTTAAAAATTCAATTAAATTAAGCCCCACAAGCCTCTAAAAATTAGAGCTTAAAAAATGAGAAAATCGAATAAAATCACTAATTTTTATCATACCCGATTTTTGTAAAAATACTTCTTGATATCTAACAATTCCAATTCTAGTGCCTACAAGTTAATTAGAATTTTTAAGTATCAGGTTGTATTAATCCCAAAATTTTCTGAGAAACTTTTTGAATATTTTATGGTTTAGCTAAGATTATATCACTATTCACTTGACACTACTATAAAATTTAACTACCATTTTTAACCACTTAAACGACTTCATTTTAACTTGAAATTTCACTCAAAATTATGTTATAATTTATACTTCCATTCAATAGAATTAGTGCTCCTAGCCTCGAGAAAATACTATTCACATCTCGAAAAGTACTATTCATAACTCCAGATTTTTTGGGCATTACATTTCTTCCTCTCTTTAAAGAAATGTCATCCTCTACATATCTAGCTAAAAAAACTGAGGATATTACTCCCTCATCTGAGCTTCTATTTTCCATTTAGCTTTTTCCATTCCATAGTGCTTTCAAAGAACTTTTACCAAAGGTACAACCTTGTTCAGAAGCTCTTTCACCTCCCTATCCAAAATCCTTATAGGTTCTTCTTTATAAGATAAATTGAGATAAATATCCACCTCTTCCACTGATAATACATGTGTAGGATCTGATCTGTATCTTTTAAGCATGGATACATAGAAGACATCATGGATCTATTAGAGTTCAGGAGGTAAAGCTTGTATATAGGCTACTAGTCCCACACATTCTATTACTTCGTATGGCCTAATAAAACTAAGACTCAACTTTCTTTTAATCACAGAACCTTTTTCTAAGGTAAAACCTTGAGAAACACTTTATCCCCCACCTCATACTGAATATCATTTCTCTTTAGATCAGCATATGACTTTTATCTATCAGAAGCTACTTTTAACCTTTCTTTGATGATCTTCACATTTTCCTCTACATCTCTAATCAAATTTGGTCCCATGAGCTTTGTCTCATTAAGCTTATTCCAGCACAAGGGAGTTCTACATTTTCTTTCATACAACACCTCATAAAGAGCCATACCAAAGCTCACTTGATGACTGTTGTTGTAGACAAACTCAGCTAAGGATAGATAATGATCTTAGCTTACTTTAAACTCTAAAGCACAACTTCTTAACATATCTTTAAAGACCTAAATGACTCTCTCTGATTGCTCATTAGTCGAAGGATGAAATGTCATACTAAAACTTAATCAAGTACCAAAAGTATTATGAAGTTTCTTTCAAAACCTTGATATGATCCTTAGATCCTAATCTAATATAATGGAAGATGGCACTCTATACAACCTAATGATCTCATCAACATATAGCTCTGCTAACTTCTCTAAGGAGTAATCCATCCTCACTGGCATAAAATAAGTAGTGTTAGTTAAATGGTCTACCATAACCATACTGAATCACATCTACTCTTTATTATAGGCAACCTAATAATAAATTCCATCATGATTCTATCCCATTTTCATTTTGAAATTGATATAAAGTGAAGCAATCCAGATGGAACTTAATGCTCTACCTTTACTTGCTAATAAGTAAGGCACTTAGTCATGTACTTTAATACATCTCTCTTCATACCAAGCCACCAATATGACAACTTTAAGTCCTAATACATCTTCATGCTGCCACGATGCATAACATAAAGAGCATTATAAGCTTTTTGTAAAATCTTCTTCTTTAGCTCTTCCACATTTAGCTCACAAATTCTTTCATGGTAGTATAAATAGTCATTACCCTTAATCTCATACTCAGTCAGCTTCCCCTCTTGGATAGCACTTATTACACTTATCAACCTCTGATCATCCTTCTAACAATCATTGATTTACTATAGCAAATTGCATTTTGCTTGTATCTCTTCCAATAAAGCATCATCATCGATAAGCTATAATCTGACATTCATGGCTCTCATGGTTTCCATAAACTTAGTGCTAAGCATATCAACCACTACATTAGCCTTTCCAGGATGATAATCAATCAAACAGTTATAATTTTTTATTAATTCCATCCATCTCCTCTATCAAAAGTTTATCTCCTTTTATATAGGAAGACACTTCATACTCTTATAGTCAGTGTAAAGATAACGCTTCTCTCTATAGAGATAGTGTCTTCGAATCTTTAGAACAAACATAATAGCTATAAGCTTTAGATTGTGAGTAGCATAGTTCTTTTCATATGGCTTCAACTACCTTAATGCATAAGCTATAACCTTGCTATCTTGCTTTAGAACACAACCCAACCCATTATGAGATACATCACTATATATGGTAAAGTCCTTCCAAAAAACTGGCTGAATAAAAATATATGCTTCTATCAATATCACTTTAAGATTGTCAAAATTCTCTTGACATCTATCATCCCAAAAAAACTTGACATCTTTCCTCAATAAACGTGTCATAGGGGATACTGTCAAGGAAAACCCCTTGACAAATCATCTATAATACTTTACCAACCTAAGGAAACTCTTAATCTCTATGGTATTCGTAAATGGCTTCTATTCCATCACTACCTCAATCTTACTAGGATCAACATGAATCCCCTTTATAAAAGCTATGTGCCTAAGAAAAGACATTTTACTAAGGTAAAACTCATATTTGCTGAGCTCAGTATACAACTCCTCTTCTCTTATAATCTGAAAAACTATTCTCAAGTGCTATTCATACTCTCTTTTGTTTTTCATGTAAACCAAAATATCATCAATGAAAACTACGACAAACTAATTAAGATAAGGCCTAAAAATTTTATTCATCAAGTTTATGAAAGTTATAGGTGCATTGGTAAGCCCAAATAACATTAGCAAGAACTTATAGTGACCATATCTTATCTAGAAAGCAATCTTCACAACATCTGATTCTTTCACTCTCAACTGGTAATACCGAGATCTCAAATCATTCTTGGAAAAAACTCCAACTCCTTTAAGTTAATCAAATAAGTAATCAATCCATGGTAGAGGATACTTGTTATTGATGGTAACTTTGTTTAGCTATCGATAATCTACACACAACCGAAGGGAACAATCATTATTCTTAACAAATAGAATTAGTGCTCCCCATGGTGAAACACTCAGTCTTATGATGCCCTTATCTAGTAACTCTTTCAATTAGATCTTTAACTCTTTTAACTTAACTAGAGGCATTTGATATGAAGCTATTGATACCAGAGTAACACCAGGTGAAACCTCTATACTGAACTTGAGTTCCTATTTTAAAGGTAAACTCGGTAACTCTTTTGGAAAAACATTAGCATACTCTTAACACCACTGGTATACCACTAGTCTTTAGCCCTAGTATCATAAACATAGGCAAGATAAGCCTAACAACCCTTTCTTAACATCTACGTAGTTGTAATAGCTGATACAACATTAGATAGAAAGTTTATCCTTTCACTTACAACTATGATTTTAGCCCCATCATTAGCCTTAAAAGTTAACCTCGTCTGCTTACAATCCACAATCACTTGATACTCAGATAGCCAATCTATTCCCAATATCAAATTAAACTCCTTAGAAGGCTACTCTATCATATCAGTTAAAAATTTATGATCTTAAACCATCAAGGGACACCCTTTGTAAACCTTGTCAACTACCACATGCTGGCCTATGATATTACTAACCATAATTTCGAGGTTAAGAGGCTTTAAAACTAAACCCCGGTCTCGTGCTCATGATGTGTAAATATAAGAATATATAAACCCCAAATCAATCAAAGTCAAAATAAGTGAATCAAAGAGAGGAAAAGTACTAGTAATGACATCTGGCTCATTAGCCTCCTCTCGTGCTTAATGGCATACTGTTAGGCAGGAGCCTTGTACTCAACTTTAAACTCTATTCTATCCCTCTAAGCTCTATCTCCCCTCTCTCTTTGATCACCCTTCTAACGTCTGGTAGATATAGGTGTAGATCTCTATCCAGCACTAGGTGCCTTCAAATAATCTTTATGGTAATGATCCTATGAACTATAACTATAACATATACCTGGCTTATTCCTCTAACACTCTCCCTTATATTGCTTATGACTAGTCGGACACTAAGGTATCTGACCACCCTTAGCTATAGACCTTTATGTTCTAGTAGCCTATGATTGTTACTATCTAGTCTTATTCTTGTTACCTTGAACTATCTTTTATGTCTGGCCCTGTCTCTAAGCGTGCTATGAAGCCCTAAACTAATAACCCTTAAATTTTTTTCCTAACTATAGAGCTATACTACATGTTCCCTAACTCAAAGATCTTTTCTTCTAATAAAACTCTTTCTTCTCTTTTTGTACCCCCTCTATGGAACGGCACACTAAAATAAGCTATGAGAAGTCTCTAATCTTTATAGGGATCACTTGAGACTTGATATCTATATGCAAGCCCTTCTTAAACCTCTTATGCTTATGAACCTCAGTTGCTATGGTATCATTGGCATGTCTACTGAGCATGGCAAACTCCTTCCCGTACTCCCCAATGGACTTCTACTCTTACTTAAAGTTTATAAACTACTGTCTCCTATCATCTA
This sequence comes from Hura crepitans, assembly GCA_948208565.1. Taxonomy (NCBI): domain Eukaryota; kingdom Viridiplantae; phylum Streptophyta; class Magnoliopsida; order Malpighiales; family Euphorbiaceae; genus Hura; species Hura crepitans. Next base: position 6,056 of record CANXYI010517581.1, on the reverse strand, counting down.
GATAATCCTCTATGATATACTTTTTATAGAACTCTAAAAATAAGAAATCCCAAGTCAACTCATCCTCAGTCTCGTACTTGGTCAGGTCTTCCTACCACTTAGATGTCTCTTCTTATAGGAGTGATGTGGCACATATCACTTTCCCTTTTGGGGTGCACCTCATTTATTTCATGATTTTCTCTTCGCAGTCTAACCATTACTTTGCCTTCCTAGGCTCTACCATGCCTTCTCATTTGAAGTCCTTGGCTTCCATCTTCTTAACTCTCTTAAGGTTGGTCTTCTAAAGAGATAAGGGAACCTCTGGTTGCTGTGCTAGTGGTGGAGCAACAATTGTAGCCTATCTCAAAAGGAGTAACATCTCTTGTAGAAATACTAGTGGAACTTGTTCAGCTAACAATACATGCCTTGCAACACTACCTAAAACAAAAGTAACTCCGGTGGCCTCTGGTGCAATAGTTGTCAAAGTATAACTCTCGACCTCCTCCTCATTGTGATACACCCGAAACACTCATCTCGTCTATAAGTAAGAGAATAATTCATAAGCCTCGATATCATAATTTATGTGATGTATACTGTAGACTCTAAATCACTCATATGTTAACTAGGAATGCCTAAACTAGAGCTCTGATACCACTAAATGTTACACCCCTTACCTCATCCAATCACCAAACCCAACTAAGGAATGCACACATAAATGCGTTATCCAAATTCAACTAACTGTTATACATAAACTGTGTTTAAAACATCTTTTATAAATATTTATCTTATAAAAATATGAATTATCAAAAACATATTTACAATTCACTTTTGAGAATCCTCATGTCAAAAATCCAGTAGCATAATGGCTATACCAGGACACTATCCTAAACATAAATAGTAACCTACATATTAAAATAACACTTATATAAACATTTTCAATCATTCTGTAACATCTGTTATCCTCTGATCACTCCAACATCACACATCAACACAAACATTAGTCTTAACCTTAGAAAGAGATATCATACAATAAAAATAGTTATACAAATTTTAAAACAGATTACAAACTTTCAAATCTAAAAATTTACTATTATAAATAGTTTAGGCCCATCTTCCACATAATATATTGTATGAGTGTTCAAACTTATACATCATAAAATTCTAGATATATAAACCAAAATTATACCAAAAGAAGCAGCCTTCTCTTGATAATCTTGAAGTCTCAAGGCTTGTGCTCAAACTATCTCTTTACCTATGCATCACAAAACAAATGATGCACTAACCGATAGCTTAGTGGTGTAATTAAATAACTTATGCATCTATACCTTTTTATCAACATAAAAAATGTACATATACAATCATTCATAATGACACATTATATGCAACCTCAGCCATAGCATGCATTAATGCACTAACATAACATAAATCATACACATAACTTATCACTAGTCATGCATCATACATAAGATCATGTCTCAACATATAACCATGTAACATGTGAATAATATCTTTTAAACTTGCTTTATTATGCCTATTTTAGGGGAAAACAAATATCCTATGGATAATAGGATCATGGTGTGCAGTGACCCACATTATAGACCTTATCGACTGCTGTACCGGCATAAGTGTGCAATGGCCTTATTAAACCTTCATGGCGGTTGCACCCGCATAGATCCAAATATCAAAAATATAAGCTTGTGGGTTAACATTTAGTGGACCTATTGACCAAATGTATCGAGGCACCGAAGTACGCTAGTAGCTGCTATAAAACTCCTTAGTTGACCGATCAACCTATCCACACTAAGTTATTTCTCATATAAGTTTTTAACAGTTTATTTTTAATATTCCATCTTATTTAAGCTTATTATAGCTTTTAATTACTTTGTTTTAGCCAACAAATGACTAAACTAGGAAAATATGCTGTAAATCTTATTTTAGAGATCAAGCATATTATATCATGCAATTAACCACATTTCGAGGCCATATATCAATACAGATACATCACACATAAATAACATTACATTTCCACTTAAAAGCATCATTTATTTTCTTTATGTCATGGAATTACTATATTTATGCACATTATAGCATAAGCTCCTTCAAGACGCATTATGCTTTAATCTCATCATAAAATGCATTATGGCATTCTATGATAATGTAACACCTCATACATGCATATAATATGTATCAAACATATTATGGCCACATTACATAACCATTGGCCATATAATCTTACTTATTCTTGATATGTATCATAATTATATTGAATCATGATTTTGCCATATACATAACCATTTATATCAAAAATGTAACATACATCCTCCAATTCATGCATTATATAGACATGGCATGAATGTGCATACATGTAGGCCATTTGGCAAACCCATAACATGTCAAAAATCATGATTTCACATTCACTTACATGTTATTAGATCATAGCATCATAAATGTGCTTATACATGCATTCATCCATAACATATATCATATATGAAACACTTATGCTTATTTTCCTCATTTGTTCATACATTTCCATAATACATCAAATTATCAAGCATACATAATCATATGTATATCAAGGGGCCTTTCAAACACTAAGCCCTCATGCCTTATCGTTCATCATACATAACTCAACTTATGCCTATTCATGCATATGCAACCATACATAAGCATACAACATGTCTAGCATCTATTATTAAGGCATGCAAGCACATGCATGGCTTTTTTATCATTCAGCCCTACATGCATTTACAAAACCATCTACTAACTCCTCTATCATTCACATACATACAAATTATTTTAAACGTATGATCATACATCCCAATGCCATGTAATAAGGTTAAAGCCATTAATAAGCATAGTTATTCAATTATACACAATCATGCATAAGTCATATAATATACATATATAATGTTCATCACACATTATACACATCCATATACATTTTTATCAATTCATTATAATAATGAACATCAAAAATACCAATTAACATGATTAAAGCCATTAATGCTCTTAATCTAGCATTTTTCTCATAATTACATATTTTTACATAATATGTTCATTTAGGGCATATACTAAATAAGCACAAATTAGTTTGATTACACATACCAAAAGGATCACAATACACCCTCGAGGATTGTCTATGCCTTGCCTTTCCCTTTATCTCGAGATTTCTTGGGTTCTACTATTCACATAATGGGAAAGATTTCATAAAAATCATATAAAATATAAAGGTAATCAAAAATCAATCCGACTTGATGAATGTGCTCTTGGGCACTAGTAGAATACTAGAAAACACTAGAGTTCAAAAAATATTTCCTAAACTGTAGATGGTTACAATTCATCGAGTACAAAAATCGAGCAATTCTCTCGAGTTTCTTTAAATTTCTAGCTCAAATTGATGTTTAAAGGTCGTAAAGGCATGTATCTTTCAATTAATCAAATAAATTGAGGCTAAATAAAGGAGAAGAAATAAAAAAAATGGAGGAGTTCCTTAATGGAGTGCTGTCAGTCAAGAGAAGAAGGGGAGAATAAGGAACTATCTGATGTTTGACCAAATAATTAAAAATTTGACCCTTTTATACTTTTATTTAAAAAATCCATTTAATTTTCCTGTTTCTCCTCTCTTTCTTCCTTTTTTATTCTTCTTTTTTAACCTTAATTTAATCACAATTAAACATCTAAAAATTCAATTAAATTAAGTGCTACAAACCTCTAAAAATGAGACCTTGAAAATGAGAAATTTTGAATAAAATCACTACTTTTATCATATCTAATTTTCATAAAAATTCTTCTCGATATCAAAAAATTTCAATTCTATTACCAATAGGCTAATTAGAATTTATTAAGTATCAGGTTGTGTAACACCCCCTACTAGATTCCCGAAGAAACCCAATAAGTGGTGCACTTCCTGCTAGGTCACCCATCCTTAAATTTTTGCCATGGTCATTCATTTAACTTTTACTTATTCTGTACTATTTAATTCTATCTAACTCCAAATTCAATTCTGTCTATTCCTACAATTCATTTAGGTTCATGCCAACATGTTCATGCCAATTTAGAGCAATTTCAAGTCAATTAAGTTTTTCCTAAAAGTTGATAGCATAACAGTTGCTCGGGTCACTATCCCAAAAATTTCAACTTGTAAAACACTTCTATAACATATTCTCACATCTCCTGGACCCTTCTAGTTCCCTCGATATCAACCTAACATTTCCATTGTACAAAACAACAATATAGGCCTCAGGCCACAATTAAGGAAAAACACAAATTAGAACCTCAAGCTCGCATAATATCGACATAAGACATACATATCCAAAAAGATTAATAACTAGTTTATTACAGCACAGTCTATACTTATATATTACATTATGTCTCCCTTATATACATAACACCAATTTCCCAGCTAAATACATAGAGTGCAAAACTATACAAAATGTACATTATCAACCTTCTGATAAATAACCTCTAAACTTTGCTACACGCTTTATGAGGCTACATCCTTGTTTTGGTTACCTACGCACCAAAATAGGTACGTTAAGTATATAATATACTCAATGGTGAATTCAACCATTTAAAACATGTCTAGTAGTTTATTCATGCATATGTAATCATATTATTAACTTATTCTGTTATCCAGATTCAATTTAGGTTCGTAGTGTATAAAATTATCAAATTGCCCCTATTATGTTCTTATCAGTAAACTATCCAATTAATCATTTTAACTCATGTAAGTCACAACTTTAATAACATTATTAACAATTGCATGCATAATCTTTAATAATTAAGCTAATAAATCTTGCTCATGTAAAATTACCAAAATGCCCCTGTATTTTATTCTAATGTCACATGTCATATTTATTGTTTTTATTTAATTTATTTTAGCTGGCCCATCTAGCAAGATAGCATTGACATACACTGGACCTAGAGGGAATAAGATAGTGCAGTGATCCACATTCTAGACCCCAACCATTGCACCGGCCTGATTAAATTATAGCACCTAATTTGCAAATAATGAGGTACAGTCTGCCTAGCAGACTGGCCAATTTAAACGGCTAGTATAGTGGTCCTCTAGGACCTTGGCCATTGTATTGGCAAAATCAAGTGAATGTCACAGCCTGGTCTGACTGTCCGACTAGCGCAATGGCCCCTTAAGACCTACACCGTTGCACCAGTAAAGATCAAGTCAAGGTCACAGCCTATTCTGACTGTCTAACTAGTACAGTGGCCTAAAATGGACCTAAGCCACAATACTGGCCCTATCTGAAAAGCAGACAATTTAGCAACTGGAAAAATCGCTAAGTTGACTGGTTCACCCATCCAGTAAGTGTCTAACTAATGGGCCATGTACTTAATTTATGTTTATTTCTTTACTAATTGACTTTTTATAATATTATTAAATGAATAACAGATAGATATAATTTTTATAGCACAATTAAATTTTAGCCCGGTCTAGTATGGCCACAATTAGGCTATACCAAGTAAATTCTCATAAGGATTTTCAAATATTAGCATTTCTAAAAATTAAAGTGTGTTATGCTCAAATTTATTCCATAATTATTTCTCAAAGATTTGTCATTTACTGTCCAATGGTATTTTTAGTTCAGCTAATGGTCAACTAGACAGTTATAGGTCATTACAGCAAGTTTCTAATAGGCTTTTTTAGGCTCATTTCTCATCCTTTTTTTGGCACTTTTGAACATTATTTCCACAATGTTCATAAGCCCTAAGCCACATAATCATTAGGCCATTTCTAAAGCCAGAGCATAGGAATAAAACCATCATACAAAGTCATATTTTATAGCCCTAATAGGCACCAAGTATAGGCACATTATTTACTTACAAGTCATAGCCCTGAAAGGCAATTTATAAGCCACTTTTTATACCCTTTTTCTAGCCAAGTTTAAGTTCATTTTTCATGCCGTTATTAACCATATTTCATGTCATCTTTAATCATATGTATTAACTTTATTCCATGCCAACTAACTAAGCTAGACATGTTCTCATTATCATGCTTATCATACATAACATTGTACACATACTATGCACATTTTTTATGCCATTATCCTTTAGTTAGCTCT
>CANXYI010517547.1:0-14331 GCA_948208565.1 Hura crepitans | reverse complement strand
TATATATATATATATATATATATATATATATATAGGACTGCTATAAATGGTAACTAGACATAACTTATAAGTGATGGGCTTAGATGTGATTCTTAGTAGTTATGTAATTCACATATGATACGTTAAGTGGCTAAATGATGTTATATTGAGAAATTTAGTGTATAGGCATGTTTTATAATTTAAATGCATGCTTATAAAGCATGAAGATATTATATGACATGTGTTTTGGCCTTATGATGTGGTTAAGTCGTGTAATGCACATAGTGAGTCTCGATAAGTGGTTTTGCCTAAAATATGGCCATATGCAAATAATATTCATGCATGCAACCTAAGCCATATACACAAGTGTGTAATGGTTGATTATACTTAAGTATGGCATGAATGTGATGTATATGTTAAAATAGGCAATAATTGCTACCTTTGTTAATAATAACTAAATTCACACAACATGATTAGTTTAGTTTTGCCTATACCCTTAGACAAACCGATCTAGATAGGTTGATTGATTAACTAGGACATTAGCAGTTGCTAACATACCTTTGGGTATAAGACCTATGGGTCACTTTATTATGCTGACGACCACTAGCCTTCAAGCATGATATTGTGAGACTTCAGGCATGATACCATAAGCCTTCAGGCCTAATATGTGAGCCTTAGGGCATGATACCATGAGCCTTTATGCATGATACTATAAGCCTTCAGGTATGATACCGTGTCTGGGCATGATACCATGAGCCTTTAGGCATGATACCATAAGCCTTCAGGTATGATACTGCAAACCTCCGGGCATGATACCGTGAGCCTTCTGGCATGATACTATGAGCTTTCAAGCATGATACCGAAGGATCACACAGTTAGATGATGATGGGTTAGAAGTGATAGTAAGAGGTAAAAGTTCAGGTTCCATAAGCAACATAATGTCAGCAGTTGTAGCTAGAAGATTGATGCAAAAGGGTTGTCAAGCCTATCTTGCTTATATGGTTGACACTAGAAAGGAAACATCAGAAGCAATTGAGATACTAGTAGTGGCAAAATTTAGAGATGTTTTTCTAGATGAGCTTCTAGGTTTACCACTAGACGAGAGCTAGAGTTTAAAATTGAGATTATGTCAGGCACAGTATCATTTTCTATAGCTCTGTATCATATGGCTCTAGTGGAATTGAAAGAGATGAAGGTTCAGTTGCAAGGCCTCCTTAATAAAGTTTTTATTAGACCGAGTGTTTCTCCTTGGGGAGCATCGATCCTGTTTATTAAGAAGAAAGATGATTCTTTGAGATTATGTGTAGACTACTGATAGTTGAACAAAGTCATAATCAATAACAAGTACCTCTTGCCATGGATTGACAATCTTTGTTTACCAGCTTAAAGGAGCAGGTGTCTTCTTTAAGATCGACCTTAGATCCGAGTGCTATTAGGTGAGAGTGAAGGAAGCAGACATATATATGACAGCTTTTTAGACTAGACATAGTCACTATGAGTCCCTTGTGATGCCATTTGGCTTGACTAATACACTAGGGGCATTCATAGACCTCATGAATAGGATCTTTAGACCATTTTTAGATTAGTTGTTGGTGGTCTTTATAAATGACATTCTTGTGTACTCTAAGAATAGAGATGATCATGTTAGGCATTTATAGACAATTCTTCAAATTTTAAGGGATGAGAAACTCTATGACAAGCTCAGTAAGTGTGTGTTTTAGCTAGAGGAGGTATCATTTTTAAGACACATAGCATCGATAAAAGGCATAAGAGTTTATCCAAGCAAGATTCTAGTTGTTATGGAGTGGAAATCGCTAGGGAACATGATTGAGATTTAGAGTTTCTTGGGTTTAGCCGAATATTATAGAAGGTTTCTCAAGGGGTTTTCTTTGATTGCAGCTCCTATGACATATCTTCTAAAGAAAGATGTGCCATTTTTATGGAATAGCAAGTGTCAGGAGAGCTTTGACAAGCTTAAGAGTATGTTGATAGAGGTGCCAATCTTGGTACAGCCAGAGATAAGGAAAGAGTTCACTATCTATAATGATGCCTCATTAAATGGGTTTAGATATGTTCTTATACAAGATGGCAAAGTAGTTGCCTATGCTTTACAATAGTTGAAACCACATGAGAAAAATTACCCAACACATGATTTAGAGCTTGAAGCTATTATATTTGCTCTAGAGATATAGAGGCACTATCTTTATAGGGAGAAGTGTTACATCTATATGGACTATAAGAGTTTGAAGTATCTATCAACACAGAAGGAGCTTAACTTAGGCAAAGGAGATGGATGGAGTTAATTAAGGACTATGATTGCCTTATTAACTACCATCCTGGAAAAGTGAATATTGTTACGGATGCCTTAAGTAGGAAGCTCATGTCAACCTTGAAGGCTATAAGAGTCAGCTTGAAACTACAAAATAATGGTGGTCTATTAGCTAAGTTTCATGTACAACCAAGCTTAGTTTAGACAGTCAAGGATTCATAAAAAGATGATCAGGGGCTTTTGAGTATCATAGGTATGATCTAAGAGAGGAAGCTAACAAAATTCATGATTAAGAAAGGCAAGCATTTGTATTATCACGATCGTCTATGTGTGCCAGACAAGGAAGATCTGAGACAGTATATTCTAAAAGAAGCACATGGTACACCTTACACAATACATCTTAGCAGTATAAAGATGCACCAGGACTTAAGGACAGCTTATTAGTGGCTAGGTATAAAGAAAGATGTGGTAGATTTTGTGACTAGATGCCTCACTTGTCAATAAGTGAAGGCCAAGCATCATGTTTCTTCTGGATTGCTTTATCCTATAGGAATACCAAAATGGAAATGGGATAGAGTCACTATGGATTTCTTAATTGGGCTAACCCTGACAAGGAATAGACGTGATACAATTTAGGTAGTAGTCAACAGATTGACCAAGTTGGCTCACTTCATACTAATGAGGAAGGATTACTCGATGAAAAAGCTAGCTTAGCTATATGTTGATGAGATTGTGAGGCTACATAGTGTGCCTTCATATATTATATTAGATAGAGATCCCCATTTTACATTGAGATTTTGGAGGAAACTCCAAAATGCTTTGGAGATGAGGCTTAGCTTTAGCATAGCTTTTCATCCTCAAACGGATGGCTAATTAGTGAGGATTATTCAAGTGCTTAAGGATATGCTCCAAGCATGTGTCATAGAGCTTAAAGGTAGTTGGGACAAGTATATCCCTTTGGTAGAGTTTGCATACAACAATAGTCACTAGGTAAGCCTTGGTATGGCACCATATAAAGCCTTATTGGGAGGCAATGCCGGGCTCTATTATGTTGGAGTGAGTTGAGTGAGCACAAGCTCATGGGACCAAATTTAGTCAAGGATACTAAGGAGAAGGTGAAGATTATCAGAGAGAGGCTAAAGGCTACTTTAAATAGATAGAAGTCATATGCGGATATGAAAAGAAGGGATATGAAGTATGAAGTCAGTGACAAAGTGTTCCTTAAGGTATCTCTAAGGAAAAAAGGTGTTAAGGTTCAGTAAGAAAGGGAAGCTGAGTCCGAGGTTTATTGGACCATATGAGATAAAAGAGTATGTGGGTCTATTGATCTACCGACTAGCTTCACCTCTAGAGCTATAATAGATACATGATGTGTTTCATATATCGATGTTGAGACGGTATAGGTCAGACCTTTTACATGTGTTGACAACTAGAGAAGTGGAGATACGACCATATTTGTCATATGAGGAAGAACCCGTGGGTATCCTTACTAGAAAAGTCAAAGAATTGCGAAATAAGACTGTGTTGTTAGTGAAAGTGCTATGGCAACATAACAGCATGGAGGAAGTAACATGGGAAAGTGAGGCAAAGATAAGAGAGTGGTATCCACATCTCTTTGATCCAGGTATGTTGAGGATGACATTTATCTTAAGAGGGGAAGAAATGTAACGACCCAAAAATCCCGACTCTCATGAATAGTACTTCTCGAAATAAATAGTGCTTCTCAAAACGTGAGTTATACTAAGTAGTCCATCAGGGAGTCTTAATTATGAGAGAATTTTGGGTGAAGTTTGAAGCCAATCCGAAGTCATTTGGATGGCTAAAAATGATAAATAAGTTTTGTGGCAGTGTCTTATGAATAGTGCCATAGGCAAAGCTAAACCACAAAATAAATAAAAAGTTGCTCAAAATAATTCAAGAATTATAAAACCTGATACTTAAATATTATAATGAGTCTAATGGCATTGGAATCGAAATTTTTAGATATCAGGAAGTAATTTCTTAGAATTTTTAATTGAGTAATAATGTTGATTTTCTCGATTCCCTTCATTTTTTGAACCTGAGATTTTGGTGATATATAAAACCTTAGTTTATCTAATTTTTAGAGGTGTTATTTGTTTAATTCAAATTCTTGAGAGGGATAGAAATAAACCTGAAAGGAAGGAAATTAAATAATTCAAAAAGTATAAATACCAAATAATTCTTTTCTTTTTCATTTTCTTTTCCATTCTTCTTTTTCTTTTCTTTTTCTCGTCTCTTTGCCAATAACTCCCTAAGCCTGCTTTGCTATCTTTTCTTCTTCAATTGATACCATCCACTTTTAAAATTTATAGTAAATGGAAAGCTTGTGTTGAGAGCTTTCCATAGATACCAAAATCACCCAGTTTGGTAGAGCAGTTCGGGAGAAATCGCATAGAGAAGCCTAAGGTGATAGTGACTATTTTTCATTCGGGTAAGAATTTTTGAGTTCTGACATTTTTTCATGTTTTTTACATAACCAAGAGTGGTTTAATGTTCTCGTTTTAATTTTTCAGAGCCCGTGTGATTTTATATGATTTTTACTAAATCTTGACTATTTGAATTCGCAGGCGAAACGTCAATCCATGATTCCCAAGGTAAAGGAAAGGTGTGAGACAGCTTTGGGCATACCACACAATGTCATGAAGTACATGTAATCACATTAATATGCTTAAAATGCATGAATATAAGTTTATGTATAAATTGACATAATATGTGATATTTTGCTTTTAATGTAATTAATAGGATTGGATGCTAAATTATGTAATGTATGTCAAGTATGAGCTAATGCATGCTATGTGTGTGCATATGTGGAGGTCGAATGGCCTTGAGAAGGTGTATGTGCATATATGTGTGTTTATGCTATATGTAAGGCATCATGTGTACTTACATGATTTATTGAATTATAATGGCATACTGAATGTTGTATGGAGAATTATATGCATCTATATGACTTTAAGGGTGGTTGAATGCCACTTGGACTCATGTAATGCTAAATGCACAAGATAGACACTATGTTTAAAAAATAATATCGGTAAATGTCATTTTTGGCATAATGAGACCATAATGTAAATGAGATGGATAAATGCATAACCTATGTGATATATGCATTGTAATATATATAGGAATGTTATAAATCATGACTAGATGTAACTTATAAGTGTCATGCTCAGATGTGATTCTTAGTAGTCATGTAATCCGCATATGATATGCTAAGTGGCTAAATGATGTTATATTGAGAAATTGAGTGCATAGGCATGTTTTATAATTTAAATGCATGCTTATAAAGCATAAAGATATTATATGACATGTGTTTTGGCCTTATGATGTGGTTAAGTCATGAATGCACATTGTGAGTCTCGATAAGTGGTTTTGCCTATGGCTTTATATGGAAAATATTCATATATGCAACCCAAGCCATGTATACGAGTGTGTACTAGTTAATTATACTTGAGTATGGCATGAATGTGATACATATGTTAAAATAGGCAATAATTGCTACCTTTGTTAATAATAACTAAATTGGCAGAAAATGATTAGTTTAGTTATGCATATACCCCTAGACAAACTGATCTAGATAGGTTGATCGATCAACTAGGATATTAGCAGCTGCTAACGTACCTTTGGGTATGAGACTTATGGGTCACTTTATTATGCTGACGACCATTAGCCTTTAGGTATGATACCGTAAGCCTTCAGGCATGATATCGTGAGCCTTTGGGCATGATACTATGAGCCTTCTAGCATGATATCGTGAACCTTCTAGCATGATACCATGAATATGCTACCTAGCCTTAGATAGTTGTAGTGATATTATAGGTATTAATTTAATTAATAATTATCATAGTTAATGATAGAGAAATATAGTTTGACATATCATCTCATTTTCATGGCATGTCAACAAAGTATTATATGCATATTGTTATGCTAATTATGTGATGATCATATTCTTAAGCCTTAAGCCTATTGTTTGCTCTATGCTATATAAGACTATGTACATGGTATTTCACATGACTATTGCATGTTGTGTAATATGTAAGTTATTTCAACATAATGACTATTGCTAATGCACGTTCAATGCATAACCGATTAAATATAAGTGTGCATATTAAAGTGATTACACCACTAAGCTTTACACTTAGTGTGTTGATTGTTTTTGTAATGCATAGGTTGAAGAAAGTACATATTAGAGTCAAAGCTTCCACACTATAGGAGATGTGAAGAATTACCCTCTAGATAAATTTTGTTTGTTTCTAAATGTATAATGATGTAATAGCATTTATAGTACTCTTGTGATCTAACAGAGGGTTAAGCCTAATCTATGTAGATCAGTTAGTTTTGTAACTCTAAGTACCCTATGATTTTCTAAACCTTTAATACAATGTTTTAAATTGCATTGCATGACATGTGTGATATCTATTGCTTCTGCATGTGATAAATGTTGCTGAGGGTGTATGAGGCCCAATTAAGTTTTTGTATCATGCTTTGATGAGCATGAGGCTCCATTGTATGTGATATGGCATTTTAATGAATTTGGAGGGTTAGAAGGACTATGGTGGTTGCAAAACTATTGTGCCATGATTATAGAAGTATTTTACAATAGGTACTATTTGGGAAAATGTCCTAGTACAGCTGTTATACTATTAAAATTCTGACATGATGATCCACCTACTAGTTACCTCGTAACATGTGTTAAAACTATTTTCATAGTTTTACATCTTCTTGAGTTTAAAATGTCTTAAGAAATAAAAAATTTTAATTAGGATGAGTTTTTGTATATGGATTTTAGATACCGTTATGTGTTATGCGCATCCGCTATTCGGACCAGTGTATAGAATGGCTAGCGAGCGTCACAAAAAGGCATCATCAGGAATTCATAATGCCTATATCTTGTTCTGTAGGCAGTTTTAGGTATATCAAACTCCTTGATCTACAATTGATGGTACCATAATCTCATATCTATCTTGGAAAAGATGTTAACACCTCTGAGTTGATCAAAGAGATCAACAATTCTAGGTAGCGAATATTTATTCTTCACCGTCACCTTATTCAGTTGCCTATAATCCATGCATAACTAAAGCGACCCATCTTTCTTCTTTACAAATAGCATAGGTGCTCCCCAAGGAGAGATACTTAGCTTAATGAAGCCATTATCTAATAATTCTTGAAACTGTACCTTTAATTCTTTCAATTCTATAGGCACTATTCGATAACGAGTGATGGATACAGGAGTTATACCATGATACACTTCAATCTCAAAATCAAGCTCATGCTAAAAGGGTAATCCTAATAACTCTTCGGGAAATCCATCATGGAATTCAAACACTACTGGGTCTAGTCAAGGCTAGGTGTTAGGTTATTGATGTCAATCACATAGGCTAAATAGGCTTCACATCCCTTACGGATGAATCTTCTTGCTGTAACAGCTAAGGTGATATTGACAAGAGGATTTCCCTCACCCACAACTGTCACCTCAAGTCCCTCCATTGTTTTAAGGTTGAGCCTCTTATGTTTACAATCAACTACTACCCAATGTTCTGATAAACGACCCATACCTAAAATGATATCAAATTATGAAAGGGAAGTTCAATAAAGTCTGTAGGGAATAGCTTATTCTGAATCACTAGAGGATAGTGTCTATATATCATATTCACTCTAACAATTTGTCTAATTAGGTTACTAACTCAAATATCTAAATGTACAAGCTCTAATTCTAACCCTCTGTCTTATACTTGAGTAGTGCAAATATAAGAGTGGGTTGATCCCAAGTCTATTAAAGCCAATATGGGAGCATCAAATAAATAAAATATATCGACTATGACAAATGGAGCCTCTACCTCCTCATGAGCTCAAATTGCATATTGTCATGTTAGAGCTTAAACTTTTGATCGAGTCCTCTGGCTACTACTGGGTTAATCATCTTTATTCTATCTCTACCTCTTACTCTATGGTGCTACAGAGGCCTGTGTCTGGGCAGCTTTAATCTACCTTTGAGGATAGTCTCTTTGGTAGTGATCTGTAGCTCTACATGTAAAACACTCTCCTCCTCTTGCTAGCCTACATCACCCCTATGTCTTCTATTGAAAGTCTCACAAGTTGGGGGTTGACTCCTAGTTACTAATGTAGGGACACTAGAGGCCTGCTATGGAGGTTAAAGCATAAATGCAGAAGCCTGACATGACCTCTATGACTAAGTCTACCTCAGGATCTATTGTACTGACTAGGATTGAAACTCTCTCCATCTCTTGCTAACTTCCAATGTTGAACTAGTTTGGCCTATTATAAATGGCTTAATCTTCTGAAATAACTCACTTTTTTCTTGCACCATGTCTTCCACATCATAAGCTATTGCTACTAACTCTAAAATGTCTCTGATCTTTATGGTAGCTATCTATATTTGTAGCTCCACATTGATGCCTTTATCAAACCTGTTGCACCTCTCTTCTTCTGCGGGAAGGAATTCCTCTGTATATCTGCTCAATCAAGCAAAGTCCTTTTCATATTCAAACATTGATCTTCTGCCCTACTTTAGGTCCAAGAACTCTTATGTCCTTTTATCCTTGTAGGACTTCAAGATATACCTCTTTCTAAATTGCTTTAGAAAGTACTCCCAACTTATGTCAGCTGTAGCTTTCCTCTTTTTTGTGGTATCCCACTAATGATATGCTTTTTTCTAGAGGAACGAAGTAGTATATTTTAGACTCTCCTTTTTTGTGCATTCTAGCTTCTCCAATATCCTTAAGGTCCTTTCTAGCCAATACTCTGCTCTAGCAACATCATCCTCTCTGGTCCCTAAAAAGTCCACAGCTCCCATCTTTTTAACCCTCTCTAAATAAGTCTTTTGTAATGTTACTAGAGGTAGAGGAGGTGGTACAGGAGCTAGTGAAGGTGGTGGATCAACTATAGAGGTATGCTTCAATAATTCCACTATCTGCTGTAAGAGGACTAGTGAGGCCTGAGTCTATGGCTATTCTTGCTACTATGATTGGTGTGTAGCATCATTAGGCCGGAGTGGTTGGTAGAAGCATGACTGGTTGCTTCTCCTCCTCAATCTGGTGGGGTCTTTTCACTCGTCTTGAATCACCATACAAAAAAAGCAACCTATCAGCCTCATGCAATGTATCTTTATCAGAATTATAGAATCTTAGACACTGGCACTTATGTATAAAAACCTTAGAAACATGTAAACCCGCTCTGATACCACTAAATATAACACCCCCTACCTATTCTTTAAGGAACTAGGCAAGGAATGCTACTTCCTGCTGGTCACGCATCCTTACATTTCTACAAGCCTCATTCATTTAACACTTATAACACCAGCCACTTTATTAGGCCATCTAGGTTGTTTCCTTTATATTTCCATATAGCCCACTTATGCTAACTATAACAAACCTTAAAATTTATTTAATAGGACATAAATGATTTTATGGAAGTCTAGATAACATAATGGCTACCTAGGTAATAAACCTCGAAATATATTTTACATAAAAACACTTCTAATATCATATCTATCAACATCTATAATTGCTAGACCCTTCTAGTCCCCCATAAATCACATCATAACATAGCCATCAACACATAAGGCCTTAGGCCTACAATAATCAGAAAACACAAACATTTATGTTATGCCATATGTTTAGCAATACATCAGTCATATAATCTACTTATATGTCTATTATTTATACTAACCAAGCCAATCCCACATCTATACATGACTACCACTACCATGGTACTATCAAAAGTATAAAAATATTACCCTCACAAAATTAAGCTGCTAGACTACAAAATATCGAGGTTGAACTGCTACTTTATCTATGACCTGCGTATCACATCACGGATACGCTAAGTATAAACTTAGTGGTGAATTTGATGCAATAAAAGCATGTCATGCATACAAACATGCAACATACATGTTATGGATCACAATGCATTATGCAGGGGTAATTTCATAAAATAATATTAATTTATTCATCTAACTTATTATTTTAATTTCTAATGTCATGTCATTATTAAATTTTCTAGGTTTTCATCTGATGACTATTAACAATATTAAATAACATTGATTTATTCCTGTTATTAACTTGATTGTTCACTTTTACATTCAGGCCCACACTAGATAGACGAAACTTAAAGGCACTGGATAAAAAAGGAAATCTAGGTCATGTAGTGACCCATATTTTAGACCTCGGTAGTTACACCTACCTAATCTACTGGCCCGCCCTCAAACCATCACGGATATACCCATATATTGTAGTGGCCTATCTCAAGACCTCGATAGTTGCACCTACCTAGTACAGTGGCCCACATCCAGACCTCTGTGGTTGCACCCATATAGTGCAGTGGCCTACATCAATACCTCTATAGCTGCACTTACCTAGTGCAGGGGCCCATATCAAAACCTCCATAGCTACACCTATATAGTGCACTAGCCCATGTTAAGACCTCAATGGCTACACCTACTATCATAATCATCCAGATCATCTCAAATATGAAGGTCACTGGCACACTATGTAACTTGACTATCTCATCCATATATAATCTAGCCAACCTCTCTAAGGAATAATCTATTCTAACTAGGATAAAGTGAGCTATCTTTGTTAGTCTATCAATAATCACCCATGTAGTGTCACATTTTCCTCTAGTCAGAAGTAAACCCATCACAAAATCCATAGTCACCCTTTCCCATTTCTACTCTAGTATTGCTGTAGGATGCATCAATCTAGAGGGAACCTGATGTTTAGCTTTCACTTGTTAGCATATCAAAAACCTTGCAACATACTCTGCCACATCTCTTTTCATACCAGGCCACCAATAATGAGACTTCAAGTCTAAATATATTTTTGTACTCCCAGGATACATAGAGTAAAGAGCTTCATATGCCTTCTTTAGTATCTGTAACCTCAAGTCTTCTGTATTAGGTACACATAACATGTTCTGATAATATAGACACTCATCTTCTATTAACTCAAACCCTGTAGCCTTCCCCTCTTTAGCTTTACTTGCCATCTGAACCAGCTATTCATTTTTCATTTGATTTTCCTTAATTTACTGTCTAAAATCTAGTTTCACCTATAATTTAGCCAACACATCATCTTTTAAAGTGTACTGCAACCTAGAATTCATAGCTTTTAAAGTCATTATAAACTTCACACTTAAAGCATCTGCCACTATATTAGCTTTCCTTAGGTGGTAATCAATTAGGCGATCATAGTCCTTTATCAATTCTAACCACCTTTTTTGTCTCAAATTTAGTTTTTTCTGAGTAAAAAGGTATTTCAAAATATTATGACCTGTATATATGTAGCATTTCTCTCTATACAAATAGTGCCTCCATATTTTTAAGGCAAAAATAATAGCAGCTAGCTCTAAGTCATGAGTAGGATAATTTCTCTCACTTGGCTTTAATTGTCTTGAAGCATAAGCTATTACCTTTCTATCCTGCATCAACACACAACCCAAGCCATTTAATGAAGCATCACTATACACTGTAAAATCCTTACCCTATTCAGGTTGAATAAGGATAAGAGCTTCTATCAACATCTTTTCTAGTTTCTTAAAGCTTGCTTAACCCTTATCATCCCACTCAAATCTCACATTCTTTCTCATCAATCTGGTCAAAGGAGTGGTAATAATGGAGAATCCTTTTACAAATCTCCAATAATACCAGCTAATCCTAAAAAACTTCTTATTTCTATCACATTCCTAGGTGGTTCCCACTCTAACACTACCTTTACCTTACTAGGACAACTTTGATTCCCTCTATCAAAACTATGTGCCGCAGAAAAGCTATTTCATTTAGCCAAAACTCACACTTACTGAGCTTGGCATATAACTATTTCTCTCTTAGGGTTTGTAACACAACCCTAAGATTCCTGGTTTTTATAATACACTAGAATATCATCTATGAACACCATCACAAATTGATCTAGATAAGGCTAAAAAACTATATTCATGAGATCCATAAATGTTGTTGGTGCATTGGTAAGCCCAAATGGCATCACTAAGAACTCATAGTACACGTACCGAGTCTTGAAAGTAGTCTTAGAAATGTCAGCCTCCTTAATTCTCAATTGGTGATACCCAAATCTTAAATTAATTTTTGAAAATACACCTGCACCTCTTAACTAATCAAAGAGATCATCTATTCTGGGCAATGGATACTTATTCTTCACAATCATCTTGTTCAGCTGCCTATAATCTATATATAATATGAGTAACCCGTCTTTCTTCTTTACAAATAGCATAGGTGCTCCCCAAGGAGATACACTGGGTATAATAAAACCCTTATCTAATAGGTCTTGTACCTATACCTTTAGCTCTTTTAATTCAGTAGGTGCCATCCTATAAGGAGCAATGAATATTAGAGTTGTACTAAGATATACCTCAATTTCAAAATCCAGTTACCTCTGAGGTGGTAAACCTAGTAACTCATCAGGGAATACATCAGGAAATTTAGAAATAGTTGGAATATGTGCTAAGTCAGAGTTAGAACTATTCAAGTCAATAACATAGGCCAAATATGCCTCACACCCTTTCTAGAGAAGTTTTATGCTTTAATAGCAGAGATAAGATTGCTCAAAAGACTTCTGTCACCATCCACTATCACTGTTTATCCCTCTATAGTCTGGAGGGTCAACTTCTTATGTCTAAAGTCAATTATGGCTTGATGCTCAATAAGCCAATCTATTCCTAGGATCACATCAAACTCATTGAAAGGTAGATTAATCAAATTAGTAAAAAATCTATACCGCTGAATAACCAAAGGGCATTGCTTATACACTTTGTTCATAATCACACACAACCATATAGGATTACTAACTCTAATGTCTACATCAACATGTTCAAGCTCTAACCCCCTATTCTATGTATATGTAGTACATACATATGAATATGTAGAACTAAGGTCTATCAAAGCCAAAATTGGAACATCAAATAAATATAAAGTACCAATTATGATGTCTGGTGCTATAGCCTCTTCTCTAGCTCTCATAGCATACTGTCTGGCTAGAGCACGAGCCTCAAATCTAGTACCTTAACTAGCACTAGGCTGCTCTCCTTTATTTTGCCTCTAACCCTTATTCTGAGTTGCAATATTAAATGCCTATGTCTGAGCACCCTCTGATTATCTCTGAGAACACTCTTTTCTAAAATGATGTCTGGCACCACAGTGGTAACACTCTCCTCTTCTAGGTAGTCTATACTACCCCTAGTGTTTCCTTTGACAAGTATTACAAGTCGGAGGTCCATTTCTATTACCCTCTATACCAAGAGTGCTATCAGCTCAAAAAGGCAATTGAGGTTTACTTGTAGAAGCTTATCCAGACCTCTGGGTCTATGCCTATCTTTACCCTTGATACCCTATCTGATACTAGGACCTAAGTTGAGACTGTGTTTATGATTGACCCTTTCTCTTTTTCTTACTATCCCTTGACACTACATTAGACTATCCCATAGTGAAATGCCTCTTCCTCTGGAAGAACTCCCTCTTTTCTTGTATCATTTCTTCCATGTCATATGTAGCTAACACTAATATTGCAAAAGCTCTCTCTTTGGGATTTGCTATCTGTATATTCAGCTCTATATTCAGCCCTGCTAAAAATCTCTTACATTTCTCTTCATCATTAGGAATGAACTCTTCAACATACTTTAGGAGTATAGTAAAGTCTTTTTCATACTCTGACACTATTCTCCTTCCCTGCTTCAAATCTAGGAATTCTTATCTCTTCTTATCTTTGTAAGAGTCATATATGTGTTTTTTCTTGAACTCCATAAGGAAAAATTCCCAAGTCAGATCTGTAAGTCCTTTCCTCCTCTTGATTATGGTGCACCAGTTATGAGCTTCATCCTAAAAAAGATAAGTGGCACACAGTACAATTTCTTCTTTTGTATCGTCTATCTAGCTAGTATTTAGCCCTAGCAACAGCATCCTTCTTCCTCCTAAGGAAATTAACAACTCACATCTTCCTCAGCCTTTCTAATAGAGTTGACCTGGTAATTCTTCTTTAAGGAGTTCAAAAAGAGATACATACCTAAGTCTTATAAGGATAAAAAGAGACAAGAATTCC
>CANXYI010517514.1:0-10312 GCA_948208565.1 Hura crepitans | reverse complement strand
GATGAAGACTTACCCTTAGAAGGAAAAGAACACAATTAGCCTCTCTTCATTAAGGCCGAGGTGAATGGGGAAGAAGACCAAATGTGTTATGGTTGATGGCAGTTCTTCATTATGTGTTTATTTAGTCAAGATCTTAGTAAGCTTAAGAATAAAGAAAAAAGATTTAGTGCCCTCTAATATTACCATCAAGGCATACGATGATACAAAAAGAAAAGTGAAAGGTTCCTTTACTACTAAGGTCCAAGTAGGGCATATTGTTAATGAAGTGGAATTCACTATCATTGACATCCTAGCTACATTTTCAATTTTGCTAGGAAGGCCTTGGTTTTATAAGCTTGGAGGGGTCCCTTCCATATTGCATCAAATGATCAATCCCTTATAAAGGAAATATCATCATTATCAAGGCTGAGATTGATAATACGATATCCATATTGGCTATTATGAACCAATCTTTTAATGGGTTTCATGTTGCTAGAATATATGAGGATTATATAGAACCTACAGTTTCTAAAATCATGAAGAAAAGAACTTCTTTCCTAGTACTGGTTTAGAAAAGAATCTTCAAGGGACAACTGAGCCTCTATAGCTTAAAACCCAAAAGGATATAAAAGGATTAGGATATGACCTAAGTATAGGAAGCAACTCAAAGAAAGGGAACAGTCTTGAAGATTACTTTGTCAGATAAAAGAAAACGATGTATGATAGGACTCCAAAGCCTACAGTAATTAATGGGCATTTTAAGCTTAGGTTTAAGATTTTCACTAATTTCATAGACTAGGAATTAAGTGACTTGAAATAGACTAAATAGGTGAAAGAAGTCTTCCCAACAACTGTAGCCATTGAAGAAATATATTTAGCTCCTCCTAAATATGTGTTTGATATGGATAGTGATTTATTCATTGATTAATTGTATTTGTTTGACCTCTTTGAGGTGAACAATTTCCTTTCCAATAAAAGAGTTTGCTTATTTGTGTGACATTTTTCCTAATGGTAGCATGCATCTAAATGATCATTACATGAGCATCTTTGACATTAACTACATTAAAACTAACCCCTTTTCTCTTGGTACAAATGAACATCCTAAAAATATATTAATTGCCCATGATACTACTATAGAAGAAAGAGAAAATTTTGAGAGATTACTTAAAAAATATGAAAAGATCTTTACCTAGAACTACGAGGACATGCTTAGGATTAAGTGAGATGTAGTCTAACACATTATCCCAACTTATGACAATATTACCCCTATTCACCAGAAGTTTAGAGGGATTAAATCGAAATGGGCAGAAAGGTTAAGGAAGAAGTTGTTAAGCTACTTAAAGCCAAGTTCATTGAGGAGATGGTCTTCCCTACTTGGTTAGCCAACATCATTCTTATGCCAAAGAAAGATGGAAGGGTTAGAATATGTGTAGATTATTGAGACTTGAATAAGACATACCCCAAAAGATGACTTCCTCTTACCTCACATCGATGTATTAGTGGATAGCACAGCTATGATAGCCATGTATTCTTTTGTTGATAGATTCTCTAGGTATAACTAAATCCTAATGAAAGTGATAAACAAATGCAAAACAGCCTTTATAATAGAATAACAAACCTACTTGTATAAGGTAATGCCTTTTGGACTGAAGAATGCTAGTGCAACCTACCAATGAATGGCTATAAAACTTTTCTCTGATATAATGCACAAAGAGGTGGAAGTCTATATGGATAACATAATGGTGAAATCCATAGAAAGAGAAGGACATTTTGAAGCACTAGAAAAATTCTTCCAAAGGCTAGATCAATTCAATATGAGACTCTACCCTAAGAAATGTGTCTTTGAAGTTACATTTAGTTAGCTATTGGGATTCATGGTCATTAAGAATAAGATTGAAGTGGATCTAGATAAGGTGAAAGTAACCTTAGATATACATGCCCCTCACATGAAAAAGAGGTTAAAGGATTCCTAAGCAAATTGCAATACATCAGCAAGTCATATCTATGCTCACATCTCTTTGTGAACCAATATTTACGCTTATATGCAAAAAGCAACCAAAGGAATGGAATGAGGATTACCAAAAAGTCTTTAAAGCCATTAAATAGTATCTAACCAAGCTTCTTATCTTGAAACCACCCAAACTAAGAAAATCCTTAATCTTATACCTTACAGTAGAAGAAACCCCCATAGGGGCACTCATTACACAAGTGGATGAAGTTAGAGTGGACTATGTAATGTACTACTCAAGTAAAAAATTGCTCTTTTATGAAGTGAAGTATGCAAGAATTAAGAAGAAATGTTTGGGAGTGATTTGGGTGTCTAAAAAGTTATGTCACTACTTTCAATCATATAAAGTGGAGGCGGTAGCCAAACATGATCCTCTAAGGTATCTATATACTATACCTTCCCTAGTAGACAAAATAGGTCAAT
This sequence comes from Hura crepitans, assembly GCA_948208565.1. Taxonomy (NCBI): domain Eukaryota; kingdom Viridiplantae; phylum Streptophyta; class Magnoliopsida; order Malpighiales; family Euphorbiaceae; genus Hura; species Hura crepitans. Next base: position 7,902 of record CANXYI010517514.1, on the reverse strand, counting down.
GGATTCTATTATTGCAAGAATTTGACATCTCCTATGTAACTAAGAAAATAATCAAAGGTCGAGTAATGGCTGACTTTCTAGCTCGACAACCAATTGAAGGAAAAGTGAAGAATTTGAGTTTCCAGATGAATACTTAGGGGCAATATCTTAAGAAGGATGGAAAGTATTCTTTGATGGGGTAATAAATTAGAAAGGAGTAGGTGTTAGAATACTGATAATCAATCCAGAGGGTGAACAGATGTTCCTTACTAGAAAATTGGAATTTTGGGCCACTAACAACATTGTTAAATATGAAGAATACACATATGGCCTTGAAAGCTTATTTTAGCTAGGGGCAAAGATAATAGATGTGTATGAAGACTCCATGCTAGTAATACGACAAGTAAAGGGCGAATAGGAAGTTAAGGATGAGAACCTAAGTAGATATGTCAAAATAATCACAAACTTGTCCAAGGCATTCGATAGATGTAATTTCCATCATATCCCTAGGGAAAAGAATCAAGTAGTAGATGTTTTAGCTACCTTAATGTTAGTATCTGATCTCACCAAGAGGGATTTGCCAAGACCTATCTACTTCAACAAGTTAAAATTCCTAACATACACTAGCATAGTGAGCACTATAGTAAAAGAAACCAATAATGATTTGCCTTGGTATCATGACATTTAAACATACTTAGAAACTATGGAATATCCAAAACATGCAACTAAAAAAGATAAAAAGGTCCTACAAAAGTTAACTGCTTAGTTCATTTCTTTCCAAGGGATGCTATATAAAAGGCACCTTGATGGTCTACAACTAAGATGTGTTGATGAAATGAAAGCTTAAAAATTCTAGCAGAGCTGCACGAAGGCATTTGTGGTTTGCACATAAGTGGAAGAAACTTAGCAAAGAAAATCCTAAGATTAGGATACTACTGGTTAACCATGGAAACATATTATTGTAACTTTGTCAAAAAATGCCATTAGTGCTAAATCTATGCCAATCTAAGTCATCTACCACCAACTAAATTGACTAGTTTATCCTTTCCATGGCCATTTTCTACATGGGGTATTGACATAATTAGAAAGATAAGACCTTTCATGGTAAGAGGTCATAGATACATAGTGATAGCGATTGACTACTTTTTAAAATGGGTAAAAGCTAAATCTTTCAATAAATTGGGGGCAAGGTAGATGCCTAAATTTATTTAAAGAAACATCATCTATAGGTATAGGTTGCCATAGTAGGTTATCTCAGATAATGGAGTGCAATTTCAAGGTGAGACCAAGCAACTTCTGCAAAAGTAAAGAATCAAACACCATAAGTCTTATCCTTATAGAACTTAAGCCAACGGTGCAGTAGAAGCAACTAATAAAAATGTTAAGAAAACTTTACAAAAAATGATAGTAACCAATAGAGATTAGGTAGAAATGTTACCATTTGCAATCTAAGGCTACAAAACAACTGTGAAGACATCCATAAATGCTACACCTTACTCACTAGTGTATAGGATGGAAGTAGTGCTACCGGTTGAGATTGAAATTCCTTCACTAAGGGTTGTCTTGGAAGCAAAGGTGCCAAAAGCTAAATGGGCAAGGGCTAGAAATGAACAACTGGTTTTGGTTTATGAAAAGAAGCTCAAGGGTCTTTGTCACATGTAATTATACTAAAGAAAGATTGCTAGAGCCTATAACAAGAAAGTCAAACCCAGTCTAATCTAATAAGGCAATTTTATTTTAAAGTAGACAGACCTTTATTAGCAGATCCTAGAGGGAAGTTCAAGCCTAATTAGGAAAGTCTATACTTTGTGAAAAAGATGCTCAAGCATAGAGGTGTCAAGATATAAGATCTAAAAAGCAATGAATTCTCAGAACCTATCAACCTAGACAAGTTAAAGAAGTATTTCTACTAAAATCACCATAAAAAAAAGAAGAAAAGGATCCATAAAGTTGAAAACCCCAAAAAAGGGCAGCCTAGGCAAAAGTTAGGACAACCCAATGAGGTTAAAACTTGAAAATAAGCACTTCATGCAAAATTTAAGGGGTCAGAGAGAAAATATCCGATTAAGAAAACCTATCAAGGCTAATTGGTAACAGTAGTATTATCAAAGGGCAACTAATGTATTTATCAAGATTAAATAGTTTAGTTTTAAATGCAATTGATGGAAAAAATGATTGGTCATGGTCATTGGCATGCAAACTTCTATTTAGTGAGAAATTCCATACAAATAATTGAACTTTAGCCTAGGTACATTTTTTTTTCTAGATGTTAAAGTTGTCTCTTCATATTTTCTCATTAATGCTAATGTAATGTTTTCTCTTGATGTACTAATAATCCAATCTTTGTAATTGTCATCTATACTAGTGTTACTAGCTTCATGATCAAGCATATCTTTTATCATAGCATAATGTTTCCATAAGTTAAGAAAGGAGCGCAAGAAAACTCATGTCAAAGATCCACCTTGAAAGCCCAAAAGATTAGAAGGGATTTGTTGCATCAAGCCAAACTGTCACTAAATTCAAAAAGGAATGTAAAATGTTGCATGCCTTAACCCAATCAAGGGAATACAACTGGCATGATGAGATACGGAAAAATGAGATATCTTTTACTAAGAACATCTCCATTGAATTTCTACAACATCACTGAACCATACAATCCACTGCTCACAAGTATTAAATCCCATCTCAAGTCTTTGTTCACAATAATGATTTGAGGCATACATGATCCAAAGCATCTCAAGAGGAACCATAGGTAGCTTCAACTTCTCTTGCAACTAGATCTAAAAAAAAGTAGTTAGGTTGGAAAATCTAAAAAAGACTACGTAAGCAAAAGTTAGACAAACTCACTAGTGTGAAAACCCTCATAGGTGTGCTAGGCAAAAGTTAGGGTTAAAGAAATAACAAAGCTAGAGGGAAAACCCAAATAGGCTCTCTAAGCAAATCTTTAAAAGCAGAGGGCTTCCAACTACAAAGTCAGTTTTGCCTTTCTTCTAAGCATCCAACCACTGAATGATTTCAGCTAAAATGGCACCAAAAAGATTATGGCCTAAATAAATTTTAGTCAAAATTTAAAGTTTCTTAAAGTTACAAATTTTTTTCCTTGAAGGTGATCATTAACAAGTCACTAAAAGTGCATAGCAGTACACACTTCACCTATTCCATAGAATTAATAAGAAGTCAACTAGTAAAATCAAGAATTATTTGCAAGGAAATTGGACCCACACCTGGGATTATCTTTTAAGACACTGAAGGAGAAACTCCTAAGGTATGTACAATGTCTACAGGGTAATGATCTTTAAAAGATGGGACCACTAGAGGAACATCTAAAGCAACTTTAAAATTCATGATGGCAGCAAATTCCTCAGGTGTATGGATAATCTCTTGATGATTGAAAGCAAATACATGGAATATAGGATCCCAATAATAAATAATGGCACTTAAAAAATTATAGTCTATCCTCACCTTCCTCAAAAACCTAAGAGTAAAAAATAAGGCAAGAATAGGTGAAGTCTAAGTTACCTTCGAACCTAAGATTTTAGACAACTATTGACTAAAAGGAAGAAACATAATGAAGGTAGTATACATGGTAAGAAGAAAGGACTATTTATAGACTTAAGAAGTGGCATTCCTATTCTTTCATGAAAAAGGAATCCAAAACACATGAGGACATCCTCACAAACTTCAGGCCAACAGAAGCTAATGTCATAGTTTGCACGGACCACAACATAAGTTTGTACATAGTATAATAAGGAGCATCTGTATAAACTACATCCTTAAAGCATTGAGTTTTGTCATAAAAAGAAGTGGCCAGCCAATCTTCTATAGGTTACAGACACCTTTCTATTAAAGCAATACATTAATCCTTGCTGGTTGAGTTAAAGGTTATTCATCAATCAATCTTAACTAGATTATAGACATTTTGCCATACTGTGCAATACTATAACCTATCATGGTTATTTAGGGCAACCATCTACCGTGGTTTTAGTTAGAATGACACTAGACCATTAATGTCAACCATCCATCATGGTATTATTTGAAATGACATTGGACCATTGAAGGTGATCACCTGTCATGGTATTAATTAGAATAACACTAGACCATTGATGGGATGCTCATTTAAAAGGACCACGAATATTTTCTTTGATGTGGCTGTGTATGCTAAAACAAGTTACTTGGTTAGCTTGTGCCAATTGGTATAGAAGACAATATCCTATATCTTAGTGATGAAATGTTGAAGAATGCCATTGGGCTTCAGCTCCCTAGTTACATGGATGGTTAAAAAAATAAAGGAGATGATTGTATATTTTCACAAGGCGATGTATTTCATTATAAAGCTCTCATGAATATTAATTTTTGTGAATTGATATGTAAAAACGCAACAAATAAAAGAATATACACATTTAAATGTTGTAAATGTTTATATATACAAAAATAAATAGCCTATTAATAAGAAAAGAGAAGAGGTAGGGTTGCTTTCATCTTCACTCTTTACTCTCACTCTCTATGTCATCATCATCTAAAGAGAGCACCAACTTCTCATAAATATTTAAGGCCCTTAGCTTCTGTTGGGTCTCACAAAAAGCAGTAACCTTCCTTGTTAACTTATTCTATAAAAGAATGAGGGATTAATACATTTTAAACATGTCATACATGTATATACACTTGCATGTTTAAACTAAACAGTGCAAGGAAAATACTTATAGCAAGAACTTAAGTCTTATCAACCATGGCTTGCCTAAAAGCCTTAACCACTTGAGCAGTTCTCTCTATAGAAGCCCTCCTAACCTTTCAAAATAAAAAATGGAAAATGTTAAACAAAATCAAACTAACATAGTTGTCATTGAAACCTAAAAGAACTTTACTGGTGTGGTGTTATTTAGCTCGAAGGACACTGGCCAATTATCTTTAATATGAAGGTGAGCAGAGGACAACTCTCTATCTATGCCATAACATATATAGCTTAGCTCAAGCACGTTAGTTAAAGTGCCCACAACTTCACTAGGCAATGATGACTGACTAGCATCTAGACTAAAAGCTCCACTTCTAGCAATACACGTAAGAGCAAGTGAAAATTGAAGACCCTGTGAACTGGGAACTGTCCTTGCCCTTTTTTTAGATGAAGAAGGCCTAGCTTCAAAAGTAGTAGCACCAGGCTACAATACAAGGCATAATCAGAAATTGACTTCAAAAATCATGAACAAGAGATTAGACAATTTACCTAAGGAGTAGGTCCTAAAGTGTATGGCACATGAGGCAACAAGTGTGCAGATGCCCAAAAAGAGTAATCTCCTCTTTCAACATCCACCAAGGTGTCCTTAAGCATAAAAGTAGTCAAGCCTTGAACAAACTCCAAGTTATCAATGTATCACCTGAACAGCATAGTGTTGGGAGGACCTTAAGGAATATTGTGCACCTCAGGGTCTATGTGCTAGTTCAATACTCTTTCTCCTAAAAACCAAGAATAGGCCTCTAGGGTAGTCGGTAAAATCCAGCAAAAGGATAGCTCTCACATGAAGCAAAGAAAATTTGCCATCTCTTTAGTGGGAAAGGCCTACCAAGCTAAAGTCAGGTAAGCATAACATTGATAATGATTAAGTTATGCTAATCAAATGCATTAGCATTTCTGCAGGATTACTTACATCATTCTAAGCCTATGAGCATAGATATTAGTGATGATACATCAGTGATAAGGCATTCCAGGGTCCTAAAGATGCTTAAACCCACCTATCTATCATTAGATATTAATAAGGGATATCCATTCACATGGACATGGCAGCAGATAAAGCTTATATACCTAGACCTATGAAAAAATTATGTCAAAATTAAAGGAAACAAGCAATTAAGAGATAAAGGACAAAATGAATAGCACTTACCAGGAGACCAGAGACAAAGCCCTAGATGAACCTATGGCTTTTCTTTGTGTGATCACCATGTTTAGGCTCCTATACATCTAACCTAATGAAGAGCAACACTAGTTCCAGGAACCAATAGCCTCAATCTGCTCTATCACAAGTAAGAAGCTCCAACTCATATTGCCATTTGCATTTGTGAACAATATGGTCCCTAGCAAATATAGGACAAAGTAGTGAGCATATTGATCTAGCTCAGGCTGAGTAATAGGTGTAGCATCAACCCACTACTCATACAAATATGTACATCGAATGCTACCTGAGTGATCCTGAGGCACAAAATCAAGCAAACTCCTCACTTTCTAAAGGTAAATAATAGGGAAGTGGTAGCTAGCATCAAATGAAATAGCTCGACCAGTACAAAGCACTTCTATAATGAATGCCCAATCAAAAGAAGTGATGGTCAACTCTCTAAATGGCATATGAAAGGTGTGTGTTGTGTCTATCCACCTATCTAGTGAGGCCTTAAGTGATTAGAGGTCCTTGCAAAAGTTCCCTCTAACCAAATGGTCGATAAAGGTTTAAAATCTAGTCACTTAAACCCAATCCTTTACTTGAATAGGCATTATTGCATACCACTATGGTGGGCCTAACAAAGTGCCCCCATACTTGAGATATGTCTACAAGAAAAGGTAAGCACAGGTAAGCAAGGCACAACACATGTCCGTATGCACTTAAATTTTAAGTAAAGAAATCCGCATAGACCATAAGAAAGCAAGCCTTCTAGAGTCTGCAAGGACCATTAATAAGCAAAATTTGTAAAAAGTTTGCACGAACCAATGTCATTCTAATCTATAGACCACCACAAGTTAGAGAACCCAATAACTCATAGGTAGATAAAACATGCATAAGGTGTGAAAATCATCATAAAAGGTCTGCACGGACATAACAAACACATAAAATAAGAGTTTACATAGACTTCAAGCAACACCTATTAAGTCCGCATAGACCACATATCCTATCACATGCAAAAAGGCTCAAGACCATATCCTAAAGATTCTAGAACTATTAGCTAAAGGATAGGTCTACATAGACCAAGTGTGCCCAAAGTGAATTAGGTTTGTATGGACTTATCTAACTAGATAGTGATACACAATGAAGAAGATAAAGCAAAAAGCAACTAAAAAATCAAAATAAAGCTAAAGAAGGAAGAAAGGAACTTAGGGGTACGTTTCAATGCACGTGTGGCTCGCCAAGTAGGCCAAAATCTGCATCGAAGCTATATTTTAAGGCTAGTTAATCTTCAATGAGGGTATGAAACCTTTTAAAATAGGCATTGTGATATCCTCCGCCCATGGAGGAGGAAAAGATGAGGAAATAGTCACCAGTGGTAAGAACAATACCATCAGAGTCTTGCCAGTAGCCACATTGATGCTGAAAAAGGAGGGTGATGATTCGAAATCTTAAGAGGAAGCCATTGATGCAAGAGAATAGAGAGTAAAGTGAAAATTAAGAATGGGAATGTGAAATAAAGAGAAGAAGGCTAATGATTTTCATCCTATCGCAATAAGTTCACACGGACTAATATCCTGGCCCATCTTCGCATTAGCTATTGGTCTGCATGGATCACATCCATAGACCCTTTAATATGTCTGTATGGATTGATTTAGTAGTTTACCCATATCCTTATCTCTAGTTTATAAGCACAACCCTTGCAAACCTATGTGTCATCCGCATGGACTAACTCTAGACCATGCACTTTTAGGTCCAGACAGCTTTTGTTTGTCTAGAGTGCCTGAAAAAGTGACCTTAAAAAGTTATAAAAACCATCAAATCAATGTTAAAAAAGGGATGAAACCTGAAATTGGACAAAAATTTACACCCAAATGTAAGAATCTAATGTAATTATTTTATTGAAAAACTACGTAGCTCATTTTTTATCAATTATTCAAAGTATATTTTTTTCAATTAAATCACCACCATTGATAACTAATGGGACAATAAATTTGTTTTATTTAATTTTTCAATCAATAAAATAGATTTAATCAACCATGAAATTAGGCTTTTTGCTTTT
>CANXYI010517494.1:0-12474 GCA_948208565.1 Hura crepitans | reverse complement strand
GGGCTAATGACCTCTCATATTTAAAGAGCATGCAAAGATAATGGCCTATAACATTTAAGTCTTGTTTAAGGTGAAATTAGGTTGGGCCCATTCTAGACAAAAAGGCATAATGGGCTTACCCCCACTTCAAAAGAATGACTAAGACCACATGTGTGGGAGTAATACGGTTGGAAGGCTTATTGCTTATGTTTGTCCTTATACATATAACATGTATCCTTTTTGTATACACAAACATAATATTATACTTACTACATAACATAAACTTTACATTCTTCTCATTTATATTCTTTTTATGTTCTATGTGTATATCATGCTTTCAGTACATATACATAACACTATACCTACTACATGACTTAAACTTTGTGTACTATATTAACTTTTACATCCTAATACTCATGCATTAAGTACATGACATGCATCAAAGGTTGTTATCTTGTAAAGGATCATTAACTTCTTACTCATACATCATATTCATATCATGTATCCATATATTTACACTAGCCATGCATAAGGCACATATTACATATCATACATCATCATAGATAATTCTTGCATCATCACTAACCCTCTATTTTATAACAATCATTGATCCATCTACAAGACATCAAAGAGAATGATCATTTCTAAAGATAAATTAGTGATGAGGACCCTACTAAATGAGGCTTTCTAGGATATGGAGAAAAGGATGATGGCTACCATAATTAACACACTATCAAGCATGAATGCTCAACAAAAAGTGGGCTAAACTTTAGTTGCTGACAATAGTAAGAAAGAGATGGATGATAACTATGTTTCTAATAAAGAAATACCCCTTATTAAGCCTAGCAATAATAAAGTTCCACCACTCAAATATGATAAGGAGGATCATATCAAAGAACTAAATGAAAAGCTAGAGGCCATAAGTCACTTAGTGATCGGGGGCAAAGACATCAACTTAAAAGATATCAGCCTAAAGTCTAATCATGCCATACCCTACAAATTCAAGATACTAAATTTAAGTAAGTTTGATGGCACTTCTAACCTAAAAACTCACATACAGTAGTATGCAGTAGCTATAAGATTGACTAACCTATTAGAAGCACAAATGGTGAGCTTGTTTAGTATGTCTCTAACTGGGCAAGTCCTAGACTGGTACCATAGATTAGAAAAGAAGATCAAAGTAAACTGGGAAGAATTGGCTCATTCATTCAACAAGCAATTCTCAAACAATGCAACCCTAGAAGTAACCCTCAAAGACTTACAATTGGTGTGCCAGAGACCTGATGAAACATTTTCTGAATATTTGGAAGGATAGAGGGAAAGGTGCTTAAAATGAGAAACAAGTTGAATGATATTGACCAAATCAAGATGTTCATCAAGAATGCTAATAGCTATATGAATGCTGGGCTCTCTACTAAAGGCATTACCCTATGGTAACAACTCAAGGACATAGCTATTGATTTCAAACTAGCATTCTAGAATAGAGGATTCAAGAAGAATGGGAGACCTGTCCATCAGATGATGATCAAAGCCAGGCCACTAATGTCAACATGGTTAGAATTTGCAAGTTCTTCAAACTAGGTAAACCCCTATCTTAGTGCTTGAATAAGCTAACAAAAGAAGGAAAACTGTACCCATTAATGCCTAAGCTGAGGTTTGATCCTCCTCCCTCTAATCATAGATTTGATCTACATTGTGCTTCCATTAAGTGATAGGTCATCTCACAAATAAGTGCACTACTCTTCATTATGCCATTCAAGATCTCATTGATGCCAAGTAGATACCTAATCTAGAAGCTTAGAAGTTCCCCATCTCTTTTCCTTTTTTATGTTTAGTTTAGTTGTGAACTTTTGTATTCTTTTTAATTCCTTTAAATATTAAAAATAATGAATTTATTTTCAGTCATTTGTACAAATATATTTTAACTTCTAAAGGGGAAACTCCTAGATCACATTGACATTAAAAGCCCACAGATGAAAATATCAATAAATGACCAATAGGAATCACTAAAAATCATGCACAGGTCATGAATCATGATACGCATTTCATAGGAATAGTCCACATCATGCATTATGCCATAGGCCATTTGAATCATCTTTTGGAATCATACATCCATCTATGAACTCTACTACCATAATCAAACACATAGGCATTGCTTTATCCATTATCTATATGTATACTACACGTAGGCATTACCATTATTTACCTTTTATCATTTTGCCTAATATAGTTGCAACATCTATCACATAACCACTTGCATACATGCTGCTGCATTATGCCTAGGCACATCATCACATATAGGCTTAGTTATGCATTACTCATCCATGCATTCAAATTTGGCATACCATATATATCATGTATCATCTTACCCAATATACATAACATATATCTATCCCAAATCCATATTATATCTAGGCATGTAATGTACATATCACTTATATTTGAATTATAAAAGTTACATCCCATGCATACACTTGGCATACTATAATGAAAACCTCACATCCATCATATATCCATATGCATATGTAGTCATATTTTGTCTATACACATAATGTACATTGCTAACCCTCAAATCTTATAATCCCCTATGAATGTTAAGCATAACATAGCATCATTAACGCTTAAAGCATGCATTATATCAAATTAACAACTATATCATTCTAACTATAAGGATTATCTTTCACTTAGGCTCTTCAAAGGAAAAGATTCACTCTTCTCATATATTTCATTTAACATTCTCTTTCTCAAAAATGGCCACTAGACTTAAAACTAAAGGCAAAAGCCAATTTGTGACTAAAAGCATGTTTAACAAAGTAATTGCAACATTAGGAATGAAGAATGACAGCACTCATAGGAGAAAAGATGGAAGAGAAATTTGAAGTCCAACAACAAGGTGTCTTGAAGAACCTAACAGGCATGAGCTCAACCATAGGGGTAAGCAATAACCAAAGAATCAAACAAAGGATGATTCACTATAGACTTCCCTATCTGAATAACTCTTTGTCTATAATGCTCAAGGAATTGAAAGAAGAGACCCTTCTCTAACCCTTAATACTCGAACACTATTCCTTACCACTTCTACCTAACCATCGCCATGACCTATATTGTGCTTATCATCGAAAGATTGGCCACCTAATTGACAATTGCAAAGCCCTTCATTGAGCCATCCAAGATCTCAAAAACCATGGTGTAATGGCCTACCCTGAAGATCACTCATTACCAAACTTAACTAACATTCCTTAAATCTTTGAAAAATAAGGCTCTCACTTTTTGACATTCGGTCTGCCACCTCATAGACTAACTCTTGACCAACTATAAGATCCTACAAATTAAGGATATGGAAGGATCTAGTAAAGATGTGAAAACTATCTTTGTTTTCTTTTGTAATTGTTTTATTGCTTTTATATTGGAACAATTAAGCTTGAATAAAACATCATTTTGAGCATCTTTAAACTATAATCATTACATAATATAGTACTATTGAAAGTGAGTTGAGAGATTAAAAAAAAGAAATAAAAAAAAAGAGAAGAAAAAGAGAAAAAGAAATAAACATAATTAGCTTAACCAATATCTGTTACAACAATGCATGATGGCTTGCTACTGGTACACACAATTTTGAAGCTCAAAACTTGATCTTTCCTTGTAAAGAGAAATATCCTTGAATGTAAGATGAGACAAAGGAAACAATAAGCTGGGGTCAACTACACTAAAAATAATGCCTTTTGTTCAAATCCTAAAAGAAGGCTAAAATCAAGAAGCTCCAAACCTAAAGCATCAAATTATTATGTATCATCATTTTCAAAGCCTAAAAGTTGGTGGCAATCACACTAAAAAGTCAAACCTTTTTTCAGTTGTTGCCCACACAAAAATCCAAAAGTCAGAAGGTGCTAAACCCTAAAAGCCTATAATAGTAAATAGATTTGCCTTAACCAATTAAGCATTCCATCTCTAACTGTTGGTTACCCTTATTAAAATAGAAATGAATTTGTTAATTCCTATTGGATTAATTAATCAAGAACATGAGCCTGAGAAAAAGTTAGCGAAATTTAAGAGAAAATAGTTTGTCAAAAAATCCTCGAGATTGACTAATAATAGGGATATCATCAATGTAGTACTCAAAAAGGTCAAAAGAATGATATTCAAATCACAGAAATTCCAAATGCCACGGGCATGAAGCCAGCACCTATAATAAACTACTTATGAAAAGCTCTATCTCCCATGGCAAGAGCTCTAAAACATATAAAGCCACCTTAAAAGGTGGAAATCAAAATTTATTTGATTAGGCATAAGATGATCACATTCTAAGCCTTAACCAAATATGAATAAGCTAAATTAAAAAGAAAAAGAAAAAGAACCTCGCTTGATTGAAAACCTAAAAAAAGGTGATCTAGGCAAAAATTAGAGTTCGAGAGAAAATGTTTAGTTGGAAAATCTTTGGACCAACTAATGAAAAGAATACCATGCTATGCGCACATTCATGATCCTCATTCTTCATAATCATTCACTTTTTAACCACACATGCTTAAATGCCCTCCATGGCAAATTGACATTTCACCCAAGCCATAACCTCACTATTTTTCACCCTAACTTCCTTCTCAACACCTTCCCTAGCCTTTCCATCACCATAACTTGACCTCTTTCTTTAAAAGGCATCTTATTCTCACTAGCCTAACCTAGACTACTACTTCCCAACTTCACTCTTTTCTCAAACCCAAACTTTTCCTATGATAAGTCTGAGAGGAGAATGATCCTTATAACAAAATATGTACTGACTCATGCATTTAAGAAATATTGTGACACATACATCACAAACAATAGATATACTCACTCACACTTATTTACACATCCATTTTGGGAAAAAGTATCTATTCTGCATATTCATACATATGCTTTCTTATATCCATCAAAAAAGAACATTCATTCATTATAGGAGAAGATGCATCCATTGTTCAACATACATCAGCTTTCACCATTCATTCATCATAAGTAAAAATACATTCATTAAACATATGTATTCATCACTCATCAATTATAAGTGTCAATTCTTTCTTTCAAAAGTCATAGTCATGTTTTGCATGCATTCGCCATCCATCCAAATTATCCACTCATTTAGAACAAAATAAGCCAAACCACATGTATCATTACATCCACCATATTCATTAGAAATGCATTATTCCTTCATATTAGAAAAGATTAAGAGCCAATTCACATATCATTCATTTATCACCAAATTCATTCACCCACACATATCTAATTAAGCACATAGTCAATAGATACATATCCACCTATTCATGACATATTCACATTGAATCACTCTATCATTAGAGTCATTGCCTTCATCTATCACTTTTCATAATTTCATGCTCATCTATAAGATAGAGTGCATTCACTCATTAAAGTCATCTCATTCATCACTTTCATAGTTTTTCATCTAAGATAGGATAGAACACATTCATTCATCTAAAATAAATTACCAGACACATTCATACATTTGCATATGTATAAGTTTATTCATCCAACATTAGCCATACTATCATTAGGTTTATACGCATAAGCATCTCATCAGACATCAATCACACAAAAGAAACAAATAACATGTATATGCATCATTCAGAATAGAGTCACATTGCCTTAAGAAAACTTATCCATGTAGAGTACTACATTCAGTCACACATACTTATATGTATTAGCCATATGCCCAAATATTTTTAAACCTATGCATCAGTCATACACTTACATTACACATGACACATATGCATATGATGTCACACATAAACTTGTAAGATATTAATATCTTTAACACTAGATATGGTTCAAAGTATTACTTAAGACCTACCACCAAATTTGGTTTTGTCCAAAACATCATATTATTTAGGCATATCACCAGATTCGGTTCGGTCAGCATCTCCAAACTAACACTAAATTTAGTTCGGTCAATATACATAGACCCATCACTAGATTTGGTTCGGTAAGCATATTTATACCTATCACTAGATTTGATTTGGTTAGCATCTCTAAGCTCATCACCAGATTCGGTTTAGCCAATATACTTAGACCTATCACTAGATTCAGTTCGGTTAACTATTGTTGACTAATCACTAGATCCAATTTAGTCAATTTGTAACTTACCAACTTGAAGGAAAATAAGCACCCATATTCGATGTAGTTTATCTTCACCTAGAGGTAAATAGGCACTAGTATTTGGTGTAGTTTTCTTTAGTTCAATAGCTTGAAATTCCTTTGAAGGTGAACAAGCACCTATATTTAGTGTAGTTTTCTTTAGCTTCAAATTAAATCATTCAAAAGTAAATGGCACTTGTATTTGGTGTAGTTTATCTTCAACTGTAGGTAAATAGGCATCCACATTCTATGTAGATTTCTTTAATTTTAAAAAATTAGAATTCACCTAGAGATGAATAGGCACTCGCATTAAGTGTAGTTCTTCACTTGAAGGTGAGCTGGCATTAGTATTCGATGTTATCTGGAAGAATTAAAGCAAAAACATGTTATGATCTAGTTGGATTTTTACTTCACTCGAGGAGAAAGCAAGCACCCATATTCAGTGTAGTGTTCTTCATAATATCAATTCTCTTTTAAAGGAAAATACAACTTAAGTCTAACAAGCTTTTACAATGATTCAGAGGTAGGCATCTATATTTAACATAGCTTTATATTAGGTAAGTATACTTTTAGTAAGTATCTCTAACCAAAGTACTTTGATGTGCACTATTGTTTTGGCATTTCACAGCACAATCCAAAGTGGGGGAAACTATAGATGCCTTAATTTTGGGCCTAAGACTTTCTGTATGTATTCAGACTTTAACTAGACCTAAAAGACTCATAGTGGGACTCGAATTGTGAAAAAATAGGATTCTATGTTTGTAGTAGAAGGCTTAGGCCGATGATGATTACTAGAGGTAAGCTCAAGAAATATGGCAAGCAACTTAGAACCTGAGTCTGCATGGACCAACATCGCATAAGTCCACATAGACTTGATGCTTTGAGGTCCATACCATAGTTAGCCTAGACCAATGAGCACAAAGCCAAGCCAAAAGCCCATATCTACATAGGCTAATCTAACTTAGCTTAAGACCTAACCCAAAGCCCATGGGCTAGTAGGAAAATAATGCCTAAGTTCACACGGACTAAGCTATATAAGTCTATACAGACCTATCGACTTAAAACTTCTAAAAGTGCAAAATTCCTATTTAGGCACTGATTCCAAGTCCTAACAAGACTTTGCTTCTTTTGAATGGGAAAGCTATTCACCAACCTTATAAATACCCTTCCTATCAAGCTATTTCAAGGAATTAATACACAAAAGACATAATCAAACACAATTGGCATAGGATTCACTTTACTAGTCTTAAACCCTCACCAAAATAATTACTCTTCTAAAACACAACCATTGTCTTACTACTTGGTGCTAACTTCAAGGTAAGATTTGAGGCTCTTTTAATCATATTCATTCATTTATTTATGTTATTTGTTATAACAAATGATCTCTTATGATTAATTGGCATGTGAGCAGATTCTATGTAATCCCTACGACAATTATAGCAGTAGGTTAACCTTTTAAATTTGTTTAAGAATGTTCTAATCATTCAAGGAAAATTGTAATCCCACTTACATTCTAGAACTAATGACTAAGTCTATATGGACCTATTTCAAATGATAGAAGGTCCACACGAACCTATAAATTGAATGTGTATGTGATAAGAGGTCCGTATGAACCTATAAATTAAATATGTATGTAATATGAGGTCTATACAGACCATGGTATGATAAAAGTATCATGTTTTCCTTGTTTATTATGTTTTAACATATTCTATTCATCATGTTAGCATGCCTTTATAACTATATCATATTGTATGATCATTTTATTCCTTAATATGCATGTTGTTAGTATTTTGGAATGAATGCAGGTCTGCACGGAATCTCTGTCATAAGGATTATAGTCTGAGTAGACATATAAGTGTTTTGCATTTTTATTTTATTTTATAATTTGCACTGACTCCCTTTTGTGAGGATCGTAGTCTGCATGGACAATCATCTTTGATTCTTTGTCCTCGTATGTATTAATATTTCTCACCTTCTCTGTGGATTCTTTATGTGTTCTTTATCTAGTATTATTAACCTTTTCTTTTTTGAGATGTATGCAAGGGGCCATTCTTAATAGACTAGAGGTCTGAATGGAGATAATATCATTTATGTATTAGTCTGCACGAAATAATGTTAGAGCTTTATATAGTCCGCGTGGACTAGTGGACGTATATATAGGGCCATTCTAATGTCTTGTTTTATTTCTTTTGGTTTTATACTTATTATGTCTTTTGGTTTAATTTTGTAGAGTTGGGCAATTACCACTAATTCTTATGAAATTATGGGTAATTGCTAGGTCAAATAATAATCAATTAATGACCTGCTTTCTAGATATGCAATATACTTGTCATATTTGCTTTAAATATAACAATTTATTTCTTATACATGAAAGGGGACATAAATACTTTAACTATAATGCATGCTTGATTGAAAAGGGATTGATAAACATTATAATATACAAGAAGGCATATTATTAGGGCATAAATAAGATTTGAATTCTGAACCTTTTTGGTACAAAAGATTAGAGGTCCTGGTATAGAGGCTAGGTGGCGACTCTACTAACCACTCTTATCCCTTGTAAAAATATCATAATCTCTACACCCGTCATCATTGAAGCCATACACTAAATAACAACAGTTATTTCACTTACATACATACATTTTGATTTCTTTATATTACTTTTCATCTATACTTTATTACTTATTTACAATTTTTTGTATATCTCTAAAACCCCACTATTATTATACACATGAGTACATATCCTAAAATTTACAGATAAAATACCAAAAGAAAATACCCTAGAGACTTTTATTTAGCTATAAAGGCTTTATGCTTGTTGCACTATCCAAAATTAAACCTTTTTAATGCATTTCGTAAAACTTAGTGGGGAATTTGAGGTCAACATATTCATGTTTCACATATATGCATGCAGTCAAGCTACTACAATCATTTACAACAATTCATTTCATCAATCATGTAATTAGAGAAATGTAAAAGTCATATCAAGTTATATACTATATTATTATTTCATATGAGGTATTTTCATTCTTTTATCCTCAATCATCATTTAATTTTGTATTATAGTTCACATCCTATTTACTTTCATTAATAGGCCCATATTGATAGACTACACCTAAGTACACTAGATAACAAAATCATTGGTGTGTAGTGGTCCACATTTTAGACCTTATACTGTAGCTGCAGCTATATATTCCTGTGTCACATTGTGTTAGTGGTTTTGTGAACTTTATACTATAGCTACACCTATATATTCCTATGTAATGGTTATAGAAACTAGAATGTTGCTGCACTAACCTCTTTTCTAAAGCAATTATCATGCAATGATGCCAATGAACCAAAGTGCTACTACACTAGCCACATCTCATATTAAAAATGGTATGGATCTAATTAATCAAACCTAGCAGCTATTTTATTCCTTATTGACTGGTCAATCCATGCAGTGGGCATCTAACTATCTAGGCCATCTATCTATTTTTATTATTTATTCAGGTATAGGTTATTTTACTTTGTTTAACCTCATTTTTTCATTAGATTTTCAATTATTCTCTTTCCAAGTTATTTACATAATTACTAGTATGTTCATACCCTTAGTTTCTAGCCAAGTTTCTCTTACTTTATCTTCATTAACTTATCACATTCATCATTCTTTATTCCTAAGCTTACTACACATTTTCAATGTGCATAATTCCTCATAAGGCATTTTTAGGTGCTATATTCATCTTTTATTCTCTTCCCTGTATTTTCCTTATACATTTCATCAAAGCCATTTTATTATCATTAATGTCAAATAGGTGCATTCTTAATCACTTTACATGAATAGATTCACATTACATGGTTTGGCCACTATTACCTTAGAACATAATTATTCTTTCCATGCCCTTAAATTACATTTTCATGGATTATTTGTATTTACATACAATGTTCATTCATTTATCATTCAATTGTACTCATAATGGTTAATTACTCAAGCATTCATCTATTGTACACCATTTGGCCTTATTGAGTTTAATACCATCCATAATCATTAAAGGCCATTTCATTGCATTTTTCCTATTTACATGCATTTATTCATCAAATGGTTCATTTATACCACTAATTCCATATTAATACACATATCATTCATGCCATCCATACAAGATTATCATGCAATTGATTCATGGATATGTTTATATCATAGTCACTTACCTCAATGTGCAATTCACAACTTATGGACACCACTTCTATACTTGTTTCCTTTTGTCTTTCTCTTTTCTAACATAAAATGTAACTAGAGTTCATAAATTCCTAAAAAATTCAATTTAACTCTAAATTGTGTTTTATTTTCACCTAAAGGCCTAGAATCACCATTAGATTACATAACAAAAAAAATCACTTTCTCTCACTTACCCTTGGTATGACATTATTCACTCTATTGCTAATGTTCACTTTCTAGCTACCTTTTCCTTGAATTTCCACTTTCATGATGTTATTTAGGTGGTGAAGGGTTAATTTGATAAATTAAACTTGAAATTTAGTGGCTAATTTGGGTATTGGAAGAGAAAAAACTCCATGGCCATTTTTGAAGAAAATGGCATCGGCCACTTGGTGGAGAAGGAAGAAGATGGATTTTTGTTACTCAAAATGGGTTGCAACACACTAGATTAAGGTGTTATAAGTAGGGCCCATGGGCACCCACCACTTATTTCTCAATTTTTATGCCCTATTTTATTTGATTTTTTGTTAAACTTTAAAAATTAATTCCAATTGTTCTAAGCCTCTAAAAATAATGATTCTTGTGCCATAATTCCTCATTAAATCCCTTTTAGAGGCTTGTAAATTTTCATCTCAAAATTCCATAATTTTCCTTGGTTAATATTCACTCACGAAATATAAAAATTTTGAATAAATAGTAAACAACCTCTGAATATTAAAATTCTTTCTCTAATGGACTCATTGGAATTTTTAACCTTCAGGGTATGCTATTTTTGGGTCTATCCAAGCACATCCTAGACAAGTCCGACACAATCCCATTTTATGTTACTATTCACTTATTTATTGCCTATTATGATTTATTGGTTCTGTTATATCTTTTAATAATTTTAATTTCAATATTTTCTAGCTCATCAATGTTTTTTGAGCAGTACTTGCCCTTTTCGACCATTGTTCAGTGCCCCACACCTCCCGAAACACTACTCATGCCTCAAAAAGTATTGTTCATGAATCTGTGTTTGATGAGCATTACAAGACAATTACGACTCATTTTCTCCACTAGAAAGTTATTAGTCATTTTAAGTAAATGTTACTATTCATTTGCTCATTTTTCACTATTCAATTGGTCATTTCTCATTCTTCTCATGGCCTGATGCCATTATACATTATGCCATTATGCCTCAGATAATGCTACATTTCCATTACCATACTTCATCATTATTTTTATCATAATCTTCCATGACAAATAAATCATTTAAGTACTCACATTTACATACCACATTGTTCGTTGCATAATAAATTTTATTTTACACTTAGTATACATTCCTCTTTACCAAATTCTTATCATACCATATATACATTAATCTTTCCTTTAATGCAATACATAGCTATAACCATGTATCAAGCCATAGCCATACATCCATTTTCATATGCCATGTCTCATTTATGTTACACATGCCATTACCATCATAATACCTCATGATTAACATTACAATACATAATACACACATATCATACATGTATACACATGCCACAACATACATGTCATGCATATGACCATACATATATCACACATATTCACATACTTTTCACATCCATAATGTCATTTTATCATCTAATTAACCTTATGGCATACTTATTACATTCAAACACATATACATATGCATAATCCAACACTTCTATACACACTTTCATATATGAACACATACAAACACATGTTGGCATGCATCAATTGCATCAAAATCCACATGCTTAGGGTTGAATTCCACCTTTCTTCACCACTTTATGGCCTTAGAACCCTTAGTTCTTCATTCTCTCTCCTTGAACCTACATATATGACCTAGAACTTAGAAAATCTATATAAAATCCTACAAAGCTTTGAATCAAAATCTCCAAATATGATTTTTCTTAGAATTATCAAGTCTACATGAAAACAAAAATAAAACTAAGAAAAGAACACTTACACCTCTAAAAAGTCACTATTCACTCTATAACCATATCTTCTATTTGAGAGATTATTTTAAATTTCTACAACATAGATGATGTTCTATGGACCATGAAGGGTAATTCAAATATAAATTTTGCAATGTTTGATGGAGAATTGTGATTGTAGTGGAGCAAAAATGGTGGTAGGCTAGGCTTCCATAGTGGGATTAGTTTTACGAAGGAAATTGAGGTGGGAGT
>CANXYI010517440.1:0-17360 GCA_948208565.1 Hura crepitans | reverse complement strand
AACTACTTCCTCTTTCACTTTCTTCGTCCATTCAATTACCCAGTTTGATGTATGATATTCTTTAATTTCATGTATTTTCTCTTTTAATATGTATGTTTTATTATTTATGTAATTATATATTTTATTTTAATTATGAAACCTGCTTGAGAAAAAGGATAAAATTATAAATTTGATTTAAAATTTTATATTAAGTTAAGGTATAAATAAATGTAAGGTTTTGAATTATTCTGGTTTTATCCCTACAAGGTATTTCCTAACTCTAGTTGGGTGGCGACTCCTACCTTGAGGTGTCCAACTTGCTCTTTCGAGGCTAATCAAATAGACATTACTTAGGATTCCTCTAATTTCCTTCTCATCCTTTGGAACTCAAGAGGTGAGATTTAAGTTGAGTCTTTGGTTATTTCAGTTTGACTAGCCTTGAAAAGGAAGGGATATGATTAATGGGAACTCTACTAAGGACACTATGAGACCATGCTCTAAAAGTACCTTAAATTAATATGAAATTTTGTGCTTTGAATTTATAATATTATCTTTTTTCAAAACTGCATTACATGCTAGAGCCTTAGAATAAGTTAGGCATCCCTTTTTACCTTGATGCCATTTCGAAGCATGAACCTATTTTCATTCAATTTAGGAATTGTTAAAAGTTGCATCAAATCCAAGCCTCGTACCTATAAGGTATATTAAATGGTGAACTAATCGTTTGTATGCTTATGATGACATACACCAATTATAGAGGGACCATCCTTGGATGACCATAACTTGGGCGACCTGACCATAAGCCCATGTAATGACCAATAACAACTTCCCCTAGGTTTCTTGGTTAATGATGCATTGTGTGCTATGTGGGCTAATATATGTGAAATATGGCTTAGTCATCCTGAAATGTTGTTGAACCTATGGGCCATTTTAACTGGAATATGTTAGACCTTATATTTTGGTTTGATTGAACATATCTATCATATATAGGCCAAATATCTTACATGTGTTCTTTTAAATACAAGAGAAATAATGTTCAGCTATCTATTATTCATTCTTCAAATATATTAAGGCCCCTGATGTCCCACGGGTGAACCCTCATAGGAAAAAACACATTGACCTTGTGTGTGGAAAGTGATAAGGGTGAAAGGCTCTTGCTTGTGTTTGTTGTTGAATACATTAACATGTATCTGCATTTCATGCATTTTTACATCTCATTCATCACTTTTAGCCCTTTATTTTATAGATATCATAGATCCTCTAGCCACTTAGGTACGTGGGTCAAATGAAAGAATAACTCAACAAGAACTCATCCTTACCACTCACAATCCAATAGATATGGTAGGACAAGGAGAAGGTAATTCTTTTACTCAAGACTTCAAAGCTAGAATAGACTAAAAATTTGAGGAGTTCAAAAAGAGGATGATGTCTATGATCTTAAGGGCAATTGCTAGTGTTGCTCTTACTTTTTGTTTGCCACCACCTACTGAGGCAATAGTAGCCACACCTATTGGAAAAACCACAATGGCTTCTAGGGGAATTGGCACAAAGAAGGAAGCTATGAGTTCAGGAGAAAATGATAGAAAAGCTAAATACTTTAATTCAAAATTTAATTTTTGTGAAGATTTTGAAGGCGAAGCTAAGAAGAAGTGTATACCCCAAAAAGTCAAAGATATTACTATGAAGAAAATATAAGAAAAAATGGAAGTGATAGCCAAATTTATCACCATGGGCAAAGGGTTAGATCTAAATGAGCTTACCCTAATCTAAGGAATTACTATCCTTTAAATTTAAAATGCTAGAGTTGCCCATGTTTGATAGGACAACTGATCTAAAGGCTTATGTTAAGCATTATGCTAAAATCATACAGGGAATAAAGCTTAGCATGAAACAAAAGATAGGGTAATTTATCCTTACACTACAAGAAAGAGCAATTGATTGGTACCATAGGCTGGAGAAGAAGGTTAATGAGATTACGAGAAGATTACTAAAGCTTTTATCAACTAGTACAACTATAACACCCACATAGAGGTCACGATGAAAGACCTCGAACTACTTAAATAGAAGCTTAATAAGACTTTCATAGAATATTTGATAAGATAGAGTTCTAGAGTGCTAAAAATGAGGAGAAAGCCAGAAACATCAGATTATATATACATGTTCATAAAAAAAACATGTCCATACCTAAAGGATAGGTTAAAAGCTAAAGGGCTCAAGGATTGAGAATCACTTAAAGATATTACCATTGATATGGAAGAAGAGCATGCCGAGTAAAAAAAGAACTCAAAGGGGTTCAATAATAGAAGGAATCTAAACAATAAAGGCACAAGGGGAGCTAGTTATAGTGGGACTAGTAAAACTATTAAAGTGTTTGCCGTGATAAGACAATACTTAAACTTGGGTAAACCATTGTCTTGGTGCCTAAAATGGTTCTAAAAAGAAGGGAAACTTCAACCCCTTCCTTCCAGACCTACTAAGAATGAGGGCTAGCCTTATCATATATTGGATTTATATTGTCATTATCATTAGCACATGGGCTATGACACAAATAACTACCACACTTTAAGGGATATGATTTAGGATTTTATTGATTTAAGCAAGATCCCCAATCTAGAGAAGAGATAGAAGGGTTAGAGTGCCTACTCTAATGTTTCTCCACTAGTTTGCATGGTCAATTTGGGTTTACCAAAATGGTATATGCTATGGGATCTATATGGAAATGACTACCTAGAAATGGAGAGAAAGGTAGAATTAGGTCAGGGTTCAATTTTTCTAATAGACATATGGGCTATTGATAGCGAAAGTGAGCCAAAGGAATAGGTCCAAGACTTATAAGTTGATTTAGATTTAGAGCAGAAGCCAGTTGAAGAAGCAGAGGTTAATGCAGTAACCCGAAGTGATTAGGTAGTGCTAAAAGTAAAAAAAAAAAAGCTTAGTCCCTCAGTTATAGAGAAAGAGGATAATGTATTAATGAAGTAGTTAAAGAAAGCCCCTATACAGATTTCAATTTGGGATCTATTACAGCAATCCCCTTCATATCGATAAAAGGTAGTGAAGGTCTTATGTGTTGTAATAGTTTCAACTGCCATATCACTATTTAAACTAGTGACAATGGTAAAAAGGAGGAAAACATAGTGGTTAGCTTTTTAGATACAGATTTTCCACCAAAAAGATGCCATCATAATCATCCTTTGTATATAAAAGTAGAAGTTAACAATAAGCACACAGTATGTGTAATGGTTGATGATGGGTCATCAATTAATGTGTGCCCACTTAAAGTAGTAACAGCATATGGGAACGAAGATTAAATGATCTCTCAGTCTAAGCTCACCATTATGGTCTATATGACAACAGTAAGAGGTAGGTGTATGGGACTTTCAAAGTCAAGGTCAAAATAGGGATAATTGTAGATGATGTGGAATTTGTAGTGCTTGATATCCCTGTGAATTTCTCCTTATTTTTGGGAAGGTTGTGGTTCCATAAGTTCGGAGGTGTTCCATTAACACTACATCAAACTATAAAGATTCCCCACAATAGTGAGATTGTGACAATATGGGTTGTGAGGGAGAATTAGGTTTTAATGCTTGAAATAGCCAACCAGCCTTTCAACAAATTCTATATAGTTGGGATCTTTTTAGAAGAAGAAGAGGATAATCCTAAAGTGGTAAATATGCTCAAAAGGATGAACTATTTACTGGGTGCTAGTTTGGGACATGATTTAGATGGATTGATTTTAGCCATACAATTAAAAGGATACCAAAAAAAGATGAGAAAGGGTATCCCACCACTAGAAAAGAGTTTTGTTCATGCTGAAGGGAATGTCAATTACTATAGAGAGTTAGAGCCTATTGTCATAGAAGGGAAGGTCATGCCTAGGTTTGAAATCTTCAATGATTTATTTGATTAGGCTACAAGTGAAGTCAAAGCCACCTTTAATTTTTTAGATGAAAAGGTTATGACCAATTTAGCAGTCCTAGAGATCAAATTGAAGGAAGAAATTCTGACCACTTCTATGCTTTAAAACAAAGGGAAGAGCAAGATGGAAGAAGATAATCCTACAAAAAATTTTTCTAAAATTTTATATATACTCTAACTTTTTAATGATAATGTTTTAACTTCTTTTATTAATAAGATAAATGATTTTGCTTATTTTTGTGATGTCTCATCTAATTGCATCATGCATAATGATAATCATGAAAATCATAACATAATTAACATTAATTCAATCAATACTACCTTCTTTAATCTCATCACCAATAAAAACCCTAAAGAAATTTAATTGCATTTGATATAACTCCTGAAGAAAGGATAAAGTTTGAGAGAATACTAAAAAATATGAGAACGTCTTTACCTGGACCTATAAAGATATGCCTGAGGTGGACAAGAAGATAGCTAAACATGCCATTTACACATACCTAAAAGTAAAATCAATTAAATAGAAGATAAGGAGAATGAGGCTGGAATGGGTAGAGAAAATAAAAGAGGAGGTACATAAACAAATCAAAGTCAAGTTCTTAGAAGAAGTATAGCATCCGACCTAGTTAGCTAATATAGTACCTATCACCAAGAAAGATGGTAGGGTTAGGATGTGTATAGATTATAGGGATCTAAACAAGGCTTACCTAAAGGATGATTTTCCATTGCCATATATAGATGTTCTAGTTGATAGTGCAGCAATGTGTAAGATGTACAACTTAACTGATTGATATGGTGGTTATAATTAAATTCTGAACAAGATAACAGATAAGATAAAAATTGCTTTCATCACAAAATTAGGAACTTTCTACTATAGAGTCATGCTTTTAGGTTGAAGAATGGTGGAGCTACTTATCAGAGGATGCCCATAAGGATTTTGGATAACCTGATTCACAAGGAAGTGAAGGTTTATATAAATGACATGATTTTAAATCTTTGGATTTTAAAGTTTGTAAATAGTTAAAAATTATATGAAGTTGCTTTTTATTGTATGATATCTCTTCCTGAGGTTGAGATATCTTAATTGTGTGATTGTGTGCTGATAGAGTGGTTAGAGGATCATAGGTGGTTATGGATGTATAAGAATGCTATAGAAATGTGTTTTTTTTTATTATAGGTTAATAAGAACATTTTGAAACAAGTGTAAGTGTAGTAGAGTTCAGATAATATTCTTATGTGTGCACTCATTAGTTGAGCTGGGCCACTGGTCGGTGACTAGACTAGGTAAAGGGTGTCATATTTGGTTATATCAGAGCTCTAGTTTAGGTGTTCTTGGTTGACATATGAGTGCTTTAGAGTTTAGAGTATATATCACATAACTTTTGATGTCGAGGCTTAAATTGTTCTTTTACCTATAAATATGATGAGTGCTTTAGCACAGCATAGTGAGGAAGAAGTTAAGAGTCATACTTCGAATAACATAGCATCTAAGGCTACAAGAGTGGAATTTACATTTGTTAGTAGAGTAGGACATGTCCCACTAGTGTTTATGTAGGAGATGTTTCATCTTTTGAGGTAGGCTATAACTATTGCTCCTCTAGCACCACAGCCTAAGGTACCTTTGGCCCTTTAAAAGACTTACTTAGAGAGAGTGAAAAAGATAAAGGAAAACGATTATAAAGGTGAATAAGTGATAATGCTTAGAAAGGTAGAGTACTGGTTAGATCGTATGGAGAAGATCATGAAACAAATGTGGTGCACACTAGAAGAAAAAGTGATTTATGCCATATTACTCGTATAAGAGGAGACAACGAAATGGCGGGAGGATTTTACTGAGTATAAAGATGAGGTCCAGTTGACATAGGAGTTCTTCTTGCTCGAGTTTCATAAGAAGTATATCGTCGAGGATTACCTTGATGATAAGAGGCAACAGTTTATAGATCTCAAGCAAGATCAGAGTTTTATAGGAGAATATAAGAAGGAGTTTACTATGCTTAGTAGATATGCTAAAGAGACCACTACTATAGAGGCAGACAAGTGCAAGAGATTTGAGAAGGGTCTATATGTTGATATCAAGTCCTAAGTGGTGCCTATAAAGATTAAGGATTTCTCTCAGTTGGTATTAGTGTGCCATTCTATTAAGGTGATAGAGAAAAAGAAGAAAGAGTTCTACTAGAAAAAAGATTTATTGGTAAGAGAGCATGTAGTACAGCTCTACAGTCAGGTTAAAAATACAAGGGTTTTCAGTTTGGTACTACACAACAGTCTCAGAAGTAGAGGCAGAGACAAAAAGCAGTATAGAGTGGTAAGGGTAAGACTGGATAGCAGTAGTCTTAGGCTACTAGTGTACTAGAGTTGATAGTTAAGAGTGATCAAGTTCCTTAGTGTTAAACTTGTTTCAAGAAGCATAAGGGAGAGTGTTGGAGGAACAAAATGGGTGTTTATTATAGTGTGGATTACCAGGACATATTCACAATACTTGTCTTAAAGGACTTAGTGTTGGATAAAGATCAACATTTACACTTGCCAAAGGTTAGAAAAGAGGTTGAGCAGAGAGAACTAAGGGAGTTCAGAGGGATAAATTAGAGTCTAGAGTTGAGCATAGAGCTCTTGCCTGATAATATGCCATTAGAGCACGGGAGGATGCTGATGAGCCAAACATCATAGCTAGTACTTTTCTCCTCTTCGACTCACCTATTTTAGATTTCATTGATCTGGGGTTTACACATTTGTATGTTTGAAAATCACAAGCATAAGATCTAGGGTATGTTTTAAAGCCTGTCAACCTAGAGTTTATGGTTAGTAATCCCATAGGTTAACATGTTGTAGTTAACTAAGTATGTAAAGGATGTCCCTTATCGATACAAGCTTATCAATTGTTAGTTGATATGATAGAATCACCTTTTGATGAGTTTGACTTGATATTAGGCATGGATTATTTGTCCAAGTATCAAGCGATTATAGATTGGAAGCAAAAAAAGTTATCTCTTAAGGCTTTAGAGGGAGCTGAGATTACAGTAATTAGTGAGAGGATAAATTTTCTATCTAATGTGATATCAGTTATTGCAGCTTAACGGATGATTAGAAAAGGATGTCAAGCTTATCTGGCCCATGTGTATGATACTAAGATAAAAGAGCCAGACATGAATAGAATATCAGTAGTGGCAAAGTTTGTTGATGTTTTTCCAGATGAGTTATTAGGTTTAACTCTTGAGAGGGAATTTGAGTTCAGTATTAAGGTTTTGCCTAGTACTACTCTGGTATCTATAGCTCTATATCCAATAGCACTGGTAGAGTTAAAATAGTTAAAGATATAGTTGCAAGAGTTGCTAGACAAGGGCTTTATAAGATCGAGTGTTTTGCCATAGGGAGCATCGATTCCATTTGTTAAGAAAAAAGTTGGTTCACTTTAGTTATGTGTGGATTACTGATAGTTGAATAAAGTGACCATCAAGAACAATTATCCTCTACCAAAGATCGATGATATGTTTGATCAACTTAGAAGAGTTAGAGTGTTCTCTAATTTGAGATCCAAATACTACCAGTTGAAAATGAAAGAATCGAATGTGGCAAAGACTACTTTGAGGATAAGCTATGGTCATTATGAGTTCTTGGTAATGCCATTTACGCCTACAATGCTCCTATAGCTTTCATGGACTTGAGGAATAGAGTTTCCAAACCTTATCTTGATCAATTTTTGATAGTTTTCAAATATGATATTCTGGTCTACTCGAAGAATAAGGGAGAGCAAACACAATATTTGAGAAAGGTTCTTCAAATTCTATGAGAACATAAACTCGATGCCAAGCTCAATAAATATGAGTTTTAGTTGAGTGAGTTATCCTACTTAAGGTATATAAATTCACTAGATGGTATTCGAGTTGATCCTTGCAAGATTTAAGCAGTGAGGGAGTGGAAGCCACCTAGGAACACCATAAAGATAAGGAGTTTCCTAGGGTTAGCAAGGTATTACAGATGGTTTGTCAAGGGATTTTCTTTAATAGTAGCCTCTATAACATGGTTATTGAAAAAGGATGTTAAGTTTGTTTACAATGACAAATGTTAAAGTTTTGATAAGCTCAAGATAATGTTGATAGAGGCTCTGATTCTTGTATAGTGATACATCTCACAATAGGTTAAGGTGTGTTTTGATGCAAGATGGCAAGGTTGTTGCCCATGCTTTAAGACAACTAAAGCCATATGAGAAGAATTACCCTATTCATAATTTAGAACTTATAGCCATTGTATTTGCTCTAAAAATCTAGAGACATTATCGATATGGAGAGTAGTGTTATGTTTACTTAATCATAAGAGTTTTAAGTATCTTTTTACACAGATAAGCTAAACTTGAGATAAAGGCAATTGATAGAATTGAACAAGGATTATGATTGCCTAATGGATTATTATTCAGGGAAAGCCAATGTTGTGGTAAATTCTCTTAGTAGAAAGTTTATGTCAAACATTAGAGTTATATATATTTGCTTACAACTCATAGGGAATGGTGCTCTTTTAGCTAAAATGCAAGTCAAGCCTAGTTTGCTATAGCAAATAAAGGATTGTAAGCGAGATGACCATAGATTGATAAGTGTGATAAATGCTATCCGAGAGGGGAAGCCAATAGAATATGAGATTAAGAGTAATGGTTGTTTATACTATCATGATAGGATCTATATACCAGATGTGGAAGAGCTGAAGAAGTAGATTTTGCAAGAAGATCATAGTGCTCCCTATGATATGCATCCTGGTAGCACCAAAATGTATTAGGATTTGAAGCTTTCTTATTAGTGTTTAGGCATGAATAGAGATGTGTCAGAGTATGTGACCAAGTGTCTTACTTGTCAATAGGTAAATACAAAGCATCAAGTTCCCTCTTGATTACTTTATCCTCTAACAATTTTAGAGTTGAAATGGGATAGAGTCACGATGGATTTTATGGTGGGGTTACCTATGATGAGGAGTATATGCAATTTAGTTTGTGTGGTTATGGATCATTTGACCAACATTGCTAATTTTCATACTAGTGAGAATGGACTACTCCTTAAAGAAGCTACCAGAGCTATATGTTGATGATATTGTTAGGTTGCATGAAGTGCCATCTTCAATCATATTAGATAGGGATCCAAGGTTTACTTTGAGCTTTTAAAAGAAACTTCATAATGCCTTGGGTACTAGATTGAGCTTCAGTATAGCATTCCATCCATAGACTAATGGACAATCAAAGAGGGTTATTTAGGTCTTTAAGGATATTTTAGTGAGTTGCGCATTAGAGTTTAAGGGAAGTTAGGAATGGTATTTGTCCTTAGCTGAGTTCGCTTACAATAATAGTCATCAACTGAACCTGGATATGGCTTTTTATAAGGCCTTGTATGGAAGAAAGTGTAAAACACCTTTGTCTTGGAATAAGCTTAGTGAAATTAAGCTTATGGGACTAGAATTGATACAAGATGCAGAAAAAAAAAGGTAAAGATCATCAAAGAGAGGTTAAAAGTAGCTTCTGACAAATAAAAGTCATATGTGGATCTAAAGAGAAAAGAGGTGGAATACGAGGTGAGAGATAAAGTATTTCTTAAGGTTTTCACCTTGGAAAAAGGTTCTGTGATTTAGAAATAAAGGAAAGTTAAGTCCTAGGTTTATTGGGTCATACCAGATAATAGAATGTGTGGGACTAGTAGCCTATAGACTAGCTTTACCTTCAGAACTTCAGCAGATCCTTGGTGTTTTCCATGTATCCATGCTTAGAAGATACATATAAGAACCAACACATGTATTGATAGTGGAAGAGGTCAAGATTAATCCAAACTTATCTTATGAAGAAGAACCTATGAGATTTTTAGATAGAGAGGTAAAAGAACTACAGAACAAAATAGTACCCTTAGTGAAAGCTCTTTGGAAGCACTATGGGATGGAATAAGCTACTTGGGAAACAGAAGCCTAGATGAGAGAACAATACCTATAGTTATTTGAGCCAGGTAATGTTATAATGTCAAGGATAACATTTTAGTTAATAAGGGAAGAAATGTAATGCCCAAAAAATCTTGGTGTTATAAATAGTACTTCTCGAGATATGAATGGTATTTCCTTGAGGTGAGGGACACTAATTTTACTAAATGAAAATATTAATTATAACATAATTTTAGGTGAATTTTGAAGTCAAAATGGGATCATTTAGGTGATTAAAAATGACTATTAAGTTTTACTATAGTGTCACATGAATAGTGACATAATTTTAGCTGAACTGTAAAATATTCAAAAGTTGCTCAGAAAATTTTGGGATTTATAAAACCTGATACTAAAAAATTTTAATTAGCTTAATGTCATAAGAATTGGAATTTTTGGAGCTTGGAAAGTATTTTTACTAAAAATTGGGGTATATAAAAGTTGTGTTATTATGCAATTTTTCACATTTTTTAGGCTTTAATTTCTAAAGGCTTCAAAAACTTAAATAATGGGGTTTTAAAGGATTGTAATTAAGGATTTAAAAGAATTAAAAAGGGGGATAATTGAGATTAGGAAAAGAAGAATAAAGAAAAAATTGGCACTTTTTTTAGTATATAAGTCAACATAACTTAAAAATCTAGTCAAACTTGTAATAGTGACAATCATTAATCTTTTTACCTTTCTCTTACTCTCTATGGCCAATGGCCGTTAAAGGCCTTCCTCCCCATTTTTTCTTTTCATCCCTCAAATTCTTTCTAAAATTAATAAATCAATCCACATAAACAATCCTCTAAGGCCTCTAGAACATAATTCAAGCTTAAGATCATGGAAATTTTAAAGAATTTGCTTTGATGAATAGTGACACTTTTTTGATCGGGTAAGATTTTTTATCTTAGGTATTTTTTTTAAAGTTCTCCTAGTGCCCCAGAGTGGCTTTATCAAGTCAGTTTATTTTTTGATTGCCTCTATGATTTTATATGGATTCTTAAAGATTTTTTCTGTTTATGTTTTTAGAGGCAAATGTCAAAATAAGATGAAGGGCAAGGGTAAGGCATGATGATCTTCCTCGAATAATTGTGAGGCTCTTGGTATGTGTAATTGAAAGAATTTGTGAGAATTTAAGTGGGTGCTTTAAATTGACATATTATGCTTATAAGTGTGAAAATGCAATTAATACTAATTTTATTGAATAAATGGCATTAACTATGTTATACGGCATGTAAGATATATGCTTATATATTTTTAATGATGGTAAATGCTTAATTATCACATGGAATCCATATTATGTTCATAATGCCATTATATGCATTAAAATGCCTAAATGTGTATATTATGCTTAATGTAACAATTGAGTATATTAATGCCTAAATTGATATTATTTGACTTAATTGATATATGTTCGAGTAGCTGGAAGCATGATAATACTTATGGAATATAAAATGCTTATGATGTATGATTTCGTGCAAAGTGGGCATATTATAAGTAATGGTGTAAATCATGTATGGGGATGATATGTAAGCATGATTTATGACATGTTAGATGCATTATAAGTAATCTATGATATGTGAATGATTATTGTAGCCATGGTGTGTATGTTGGTCGAAATGGATAAGAAGGCAAAACTTTATATGTGTCTCTCAAAAGTGCATAATAGCTATGCAATGTGCTATAGTGTGACCAGATGTGAGAGATTGGCATGATTTGAGATTATGTTAAATAATTGTATATAATGATACATGTATGTGTAATTATGACCTATAATGCCTGATAGTTATGTCAATTGCTTAAATATATATGAACATACAATAATGCACATAATTAGTATTGAACTATAATGAAAAGGGGTGAATGAGAGGATATGATGCTAAGGTGGCCGAATGGCCTATTAGCATGTATGTTATGCATATTTACATTTTAGGCATAATAAGATAGGTATGTATATATGATGGTCATAAAAATGTAAAATAGACCATGTAAGCTTATATTTTTTTTTTATGAACACAATTAAAAATCAATTATTGATGAGGTTTTGAGGCAACATATGTTTTAAACATATTATGAGTTAATATGAGGCAATACATTACCATGTATGCTAAAGGTATATGTTGATAAACACTTGGGCATAATGTATCTTGGATGAACATCTACTATGAAGTGTAAGTGAAATGGCAATTATGTGATGATAAGTAATAAATGAGATGAAAATGATTGTGTCATCCAAAGGTTCACTATATGTCTTACCTATGGACTTATATTATGATCTTCATGTCTATATAGGTACAACCACCATAAGGTTCCATAAGGGTCACTACACACTTGTTTACGGATGTAGTCATGTAAACTTGGTTTGGTTCTACACACCATTTTTATGCTGGTGCAGTAGCCGTCAGGTCCAAAATTTAGGCCACTGCACATTATTGATCCCATTATACATACGTGTTGTGTTTTTCCAAAATGGTATTAAATGAGCAAGATAATTGAAAGTGAACTTATAATATGTGTTATATGAATAAAAAAATAGCAGTTACATAAAATGTGTGTGTTATGATGAGCTATATGCATTATATTCTTAATGTTGGCTCATACGTAAGATATATGACTTGAGTGGAGATGTATGCATGATGTATGTTTTGTTATCACATAAGTGCATATCATGGTTGTTATACAGGTCATAAATCATATTAGCTGCTCATGCTCTTTTTATTATAAATTGCATGTTAATAATGATTATAAGCATAAGTTATTTCGATTACACTTCTAAGCAATCGCTCAACACATCATTTATTTGTGATGTATAGGTAAGAAGACATTTTGAGATCAAGCCTTAGGACATCAAGCTTATCAAGAGGAGATATTTCTTTTGGTAATGACATGTATATGTAATGTAGCTATATGATGTATAAGTTGCACTCAATGTTGTAAATATAAGGGAAATGGGCTTAAGCTATAATTGATTTTAAATCTTTTGGATTTCAAGGTTTGTAAACCCTTAAAATTTGTATAAAGTTGTTTTATATTGCATGATATCTCTTCCTAAGGTTAAGATATCCTAATTGTGTGCTGATAGAGTGATCAGAGGATCATAAATGGTTGTGCATGTATGAGAATGCAATAGAAGTGTGTTTTTTATTACAAGTACTATTCACTTTAGGATAATGTCCCGGTACAGTCGTTATGCTGTCGAATTTTTGACACGAAGATTCCTAAAAGTGAATTGTAACTATATTCTAAAAGGTTTTTAAAATTTTGTATTTTCACAAGTGAAACCTTTTTAATAAAAACATTTTGAAACAAGTATAAGTACAGTAGAGTTTGGATAATGCATTTATGTGTGCAGTCCTTAGTCGGGCTCGACGACCAGCCAGTGACCAGATCGGGTAAGAGGTGTCCCACAATCTAAGATTTATAGGAGCTATAAATAAAAGGTAGATATAAAAGGATTAAATAGAATATGAAATGACAAATAAATTTTGTTTTACATGTCAAAAAGGAACTTAAAAAAAAAGAGAAAAAAATTGAATCAAATCTTAAGAATTTTAAAGAGGCATTTATGCAATAAATAAACATTATTAAGGATAAAGATCTATACTCTAAATGAATATAAATATAACAAAAATTCCTTGAAGTAGTATATTCAAATAAGCTAAGAACAGGGTCTAAGGAAATAAATAAGCTTGAAATGAGTAACAAATTTTTAAAACAAAAAAACTCTAAAAAAACAAAATAAACAAAAGAACATCTAATTGGTATAAGAAATAGGCATGGATTTCTGCTTGTGCCAGTTTGCTAATCCAATAGAGATAAAAGTAAAGCCTTAACAATAATTATAACTAGTCAACCAAATATACAAGTGAAGAAATCTTAGAAATCTACCAACATACACTCACAACATATAAGCAACTAAGTGAAAATGTACTTAAAATAAAAAGGAAAGAAAAGAAAAATGGAACACTTAGCTTTATGAAAGTTTTGAAACACATAATTCCATCTTTAATTATTTAATTTCAATTAAAAAAAGTCTATCCTCCTTTATCTTCACTGATCTCAATCTACAGGCGAAGAAGAAATAATATAAAAATAAGTTAGATGAAAAATGACAATAGCTTAGCTTAGTAAAAAAAAATAATAAAGCAATAAATGGTTAAAGAGAAATCTTGTAACTTTTATAAAGATCCTAAATAGTTGAAATAAGAAACAATAAAAGAAATCATAGTTAAGAGCAATAATATCATGTTTCGTTAGAACTAAAAATAACTTTACACAGTCATGCAAGCACCAATCTAGGATATAAAAGAGTAAATTTATCTTATTTATATGCACATTTTGAATATTAATAAAAAAATAAAAACAAAATGTAAAAGAATAAAAGAATGCTAACAAATATCATAATAATAAGCAAAAAAGAAAGAAGGGAAATCTCTAGGTCTCACATATCTAAAGAATTTAAGGAGTTTAACTTTAATAAAGTTAAGATAATAAGGAATTATAAAATAACAGTTTCAATTCTTTTAATAAAAAATAAAGAAAATAGAAATTATTAAATCATAGTAAATTAGGAATCCATTAAGTCACATAAATAATAAAATAAAAGTACAAAAGGAGATAATAAGATTCATAATACAACTAGATATTATCAAAATAAAAACATTAAATCATTAAAAAATGGAATAAATATACATGGAGCAATAATAAACACAGCATCAAGAAATAAGCTATCAAAGAATTTTAAACTTTATTGTATACTCTGAATTTAAAAACCACAAAAAAACGTAAATAGATCAACACAAGATAACTAAGAAATATAGAAACTAAGTTTAAGGGCATCTTCCCATTGATTGCTTAAGCAGAATTATCAATAAATGAAATATAATTGGTATAATAGGTAATAAAAGGAAGAATCCAACTTGAAGGAAAATAAGAATATTCCTTAGTAGAGCTCTACAATTTCTATAAGTGTTTTGGATTCAAACCTTGAAAGACAAGAATCAAGAAAAGATAAGAAATAGAAAAATAATCACTAACCATGTAATAGTAATAAAAAAAGGGCACTACTTTTGTTAAAAAATATATAGAGAGCAATAAGCCAAGAATCAACATTATACTATAATAATATATAGCCATAAAAAGAAGATTTCAAGTTTAAGTAAGGCCATAAGTCATAAATAAACACAAAACTATAGATATTGATCTCGATCAAATACAAATGATAAAAGGATTATTAGTAGATGATGGAATATAGGCTTGGTGCAAATAAAAATAGAGTATCAAAACCAATAGAAATAATTAATTGCAACAAATCATTTAAGTATACAGTAAACTATAAAAATGAAAGTGTAGATAATATGTAATAAAAAAATCTTAGTAATTAAAAAAGATATTATCAGACAATTATCAGAGGAAATGCAGAACAAACTCTTTGTATAGTACATTTTAAATAAACTAATCTAACTGAAAAAATATCTAAAAATGAGCATAAGGTCTATATTATGCCAATGAAAACCCTCATAGAAACATTAAAGAAAAAACAGCACAAAACAATTAAATGGGGCTTAATTTGATAAAAAAAAATATAATGTAGTTGTGATGTATTACTATTTAACCATTGAAAATGCAAAAATAATAGTGAATCAATAAATAAGATGATGATAATATAATTATAAGCAATAATTAGTCCTAACAAAAGAATTATTTTATCTCAGGATAACCAAATACTAAAAATATATTGCCAATTCTTCTTAGTTTTCTACGATATTAATTTCAGATATTCTTCCTAAAAGAATAACAATAAAGTCATTATGAATTAGTTAAATATAAAAATAGATATAGGGCTTAAAAATGTTGAGATTAAAAATTGTAGGTACAAAAAATAAAGTTACGAAGCAATAAGTAATTAACATTGGCATACGGATAACAGAAGTAAATAACTAAAATCACAATAAAACAAACTGAATAAAAACCAAATAAGTATCACATATATGGACTAGATTGTAAATACGAAAATAGCTAAAGTCTAAAATGCATAATCCTGAAATTTAAATCATTAATAGAAATATTTGTTCCAAGTAATTAAATCATGAGAGTTTGTAATCATAATAATATTAGCATTACAAGTGCTTAAGTAAACAATAGTAACAATAAATCTTTAATAGCTGAAAAGTGAGTTCAAATGTCATAGCAACATAGCCACAAAAAATCCATAA
The DNA here is from genome assembly GCA_948208565.1 of Hura crepitans. Lineage (NCBI taxonomy): Eukaryota > Viridiplantae > Streptophyta > Magnoliopsida > Malpighiales > Euphorbiaceae > Hura > Hura crepitans. The sequence goes on along the minus strand of CANXYI010517440.1, from coordinate 1,329 downwards.
ATAAAAAAATGCTAAATAATCACAGTAGTATAAACATAAAAAAGTAAATACCACAAACCTCATTCAAGTATTAATACTTAAGTAATTGAGAAATCTAGATCCAAAGGAAAATCTTAGAATTGGAAAGGAAAGAAAGAATTAAGAAGTTAGTAAATAACATTAAAAATAAATGGAAATCAAAACGATAATTACTTTAGTTTGTAAGAATGAGATTGAAATCCTCCACTTAAAATCCCTTAAATCATTTGCAAAGCAGCAGAAAAATAAAAAAAAATTATGATTTCATACTCTAAAACTTTAGATTACCATGCATTGTTATCATTTAAAAAAATTAAAGAGAGAAAAAATCTTAATCATATAAGTGAAACTATAGGGAATCCTAATACACCACAATGTTTGGTATATCAACATATATACATAATTCAAGAAATAATTAGGTCTTAACATGTGCAAGAAATAATCTAAAATCATTCCACATATTTAAAAGAAATATAACATGATAGATTTTGTAAGGTATCAAGATTCACCAAACAAAAGAAAAGCTTAGCTAATAAAAATATGGAATTAGGCAAGTACGAGAACAATGAATTCAGTAGCCCAATAAAGACCTCAATAGGGTATCATAAAGAAAATCATATATTAAATGTAAGTAAAACAAAATTTTTTTAAGAAAGTCTAGTATCAATTGATATAAAACTAGTAAATGAATAAAAAGGGGTTTAAATTACAAGGAATCTATAATAATCGAAGAGAAAATTCCCAATCAAAGATAAAAATCCTTAAATAATGATAATAGAAATAATAAACCTCAGCTCAAACATTTAAAATTTAAAATAGGCATGTAATGAATAGCCAAACAAATGCCTCAAATCCATATACAAAAAATCATAAAGTTTTAAAATGTTAGGTCACAAAAACATCAATATATATGCATACAAGAAATTTGAACTACACTGCACGAAGAAAAAAAAAGAAATTTATCTTGAATAAAAATTAGAGGTATCCATTTACATTCTTTTCTATAGCCAACTAATATTGCAAGGAACTTAGATCAAACTATCATAAAAAACATCAAAGTAAGTAAAAAGGAAAAGAAAGAAATATATCAACAAAAAATCATGTTCCTTTATTTTTAGTTTTGGCTTGTTTCAAAATCGCCAGAGTAAAAAAACTAAAAGCGGAGAAGAAGAACTAAGCATATAGGTTACATAATCTATATAAAAGGAAAAAGAATTATATAGATTGAGTAAGCACAAGCAAAAGTCATCATCATATAATTTACTTATTCAAAAATTTTGAATAGGCAAACAAAAATCTAATAGAGCATAA
>CANXYI010517432.1:0-12540 GCA_948208565.1 Hura crepitans | reverse complement strand
GTAGCCTAGCTTTCAAAACCTTCTACTAGTTACAATAGAAAATTCGTAGCACACACTTAAAAATTTGCATATCATTTGAAAGAGAGACAAACCTACATCTAGCCTTTCCACTCCTTAATTTGATGCCTATTTAAGTGAAGTATAGCTTGATAATATTGACCTATCATGATGTATCTTAAAGGATTGCTGAAACAATTATGAGAAGGGAGTAGAGAAACCATAAAAGATCCCTATTGAAACTTTGCAAAGATAAACAGTGGTTGACAATAAGTCCCAGTGAAAAACTTACATGCCAAAATAATTGAATTAGCATAACTGCTTGTCTGAATTAACTTAATAGCTTGTTTATTTAGGTTGGGCCACTGATAACCTGAACCTAAAAGGCAAGGCTTCAGGCTCAGCTGCTATGCCTGATAGACACTAAGCTCGAAGGCTTAGCCTTTGATTTCAGGTGTAATAGGATGATTTTGAACTAAGACCTTGAGCCCAAAATATAAGACTTTGGGGTCAATTAAAAATTCCCTTAAAATGCCAATTTGTTTTAGCCCACCTCTAGACCCCTAATTTTTCCCCTTAAACCCCTATTTTCCCAAAAAAAAAACCTCGTGTAATAGTGCACATCAAAGTATGAGACTTAGTAATGTACTTGAAGTTTTGTTTGCTTTCGTTGTTTCACCTCTTCACTATTTAGCTTAACATTTCATGTCTTTATGATATAACTTGTTATCATGCACCTTTATGATCAAACTTGTGGTGTATCTTTGTTTCTTGACATTTATAGCTCTAGACAACTTAGCATTTGCACCTCTTAGTATCTTGGCATTTGCACCTCTTGGCAGCTTGACATTCACACCTTTTGGTAGGTTGGCATTTATACCTCTTGGCAGCTTTGCATTTGCACCTTTTGGCTGTTTGGTTTTTCTTTTGTAGGTTAGAATGAAAATTGGGATTTTGATATAGTTTGTACGCATATGATTAATGTGCATGGAAAATCCACATAAATGATGCATGCAAAAAAGATTGATGTATGTTTTCATGTAATGGGACAAAGATGTTTTCATGCTAATGATACATAGAAAAATGTACGATGGATTTCATATCTTGATGCATAGAAAATATGTTGATAGATTATGAGTGATGCATGCTTTCATGCACAGGGAATGTATGGATAGCAAATGTATAAAAGATTGTAAGTTTTATGTAAGGATTAATGCATTCTTTCATGTGTGAAAAAGGTTCATGCGTGTTTGCATACATGGAAAAAAAGGAAAATGCATGTTTTTCATGCATGGAAGAAGATATTATTGTATGTTCTAATGGAAAGGAAAACTAGGGTGCATGTAAGGAAAAGATTGACACATGTTTTCATGTGGGGAAAAAGGACTAGTATATGTTTGTATGTAAGGAAAATGGATAAATGCATGTTTGTATGTAAGGAAAAGATTAGTGAATGATATGGATAATGATAGACAATACATGTTTTCATGCATGAAAGACATAAAAACAAATGATGTATATAACAACACATGATGTATATTTCTCTTCTAGAGGTAAATGATGAATAATTCATGAAAGACATAGCAATAAGTGATGCATGTATTCATGAATGAAAAAAGTACTGATGCTTGATGCATGTTTGCATACATAGGAAAAAGTGGTAATGTCTGATGCATAATTGCATGCATGGAAAAGTATTTGCATGATATCCAATGTATGGCATAATAGTAAGGTCACTAAAGAATGATACATGTTTTCATGCATGGGGAAAAGGCATGTTTGCATGTTTGTGTGCACACTTAAATGCTTGTAGTGTGAAGAAAGATGTGGTGACACATGTGAATGAATATGGACGAACTAATGCATATCCTATTAAATAGATGTGAGCTAATGCATGTGTATGCATATTAAATGGATGTGAATGAAATGTTTGCATGTATGCATACCTAATAAATGATAAATGTGTATGAATATGATAACTCTATATGGTGAGATATATGTTTGTTCCTTATGAATGAATGTGAGTTTGTGTATTCTAGATAAATGCAAATGTAAGGGTGCATGTATGCATCGATGTATGTGTTTTGCTTGATTTCTTCCTAGATGAACGAATGGTGAATCTAACTTTTTTTTTAGATGGATAATAAATGTATGAATGATGAAGGTATCATTTCTTAGTTGAATGAATGATGAACGTATGAAAGGATATATATGTTTAATTATTCTTAAATATATGTGTGCATGCGAATATACAAGTAAATGTATGTCTACCTTAGATGGATCTAATACATGCATGTTTGAACATAAGATTTTGCTACTGAAATCATCCTCCCCTCAAACTTGTCATAGAAAAGACTCAGTTTTTGTGAAAGTGAAGGCATAAAGAAAAGTAGGTTGGATTGAGATGATGTGAAGGCTAAGGAATGAAATAAAGGCGAACATATAGAGAAGAGTATATTGGATTAAGGTGATACAAAGGCTAAGGAACACAATGAAGGTAAGGAAATCGAGGGTTTAGGAAGAATGTCTATTCGTTAGGTAGAGGATTTAAACACATGTGGCTGAAGAATGAGTGATCTAGTGAGGTATGCTCTAATTTTTGCTTAGGCCACTCTTTATGAGTTTTCAACCTAGTGAGCTCTTTTTTTTTTTTTTTGAAATTTAGCTTATCTATATTTGGTTAAGGCTTGTTTGAAATTCATTGTGTTGTCTTGAATTGATTGGATTTGAACTTTTATCATCTAGAATGGCTAAATATGTTTTGAAGCTCATGGAGTTTTGTACATTATGAATTTAGAATGATATGGCTTAAAGCTCCCATCATGACAGGTTGATAGAGTTTTTTGGATCAATAGCTAATCTGTGGGTGTGAGTATCTTGAACCTTAATGTCTCCATTGCATATCGAATGCCATTTTTCTAACCTTTCCAAGTATCACATTGATGATATACTTGTTATTAGCTAGAATGAAGATTTTTTTACTAAATATTTTCTCTCAAGTTTCCCTAACTTTTGCCTAGGCTTATGCTCTTTGATGATTAGCCAAGCATGAATTAATTTAGATCAAAAAGGAAATTTTTGTGAATAAGGGCAACCATAGTTGGAAAATGAGAATTCTTAGTTGTTTGAGACTTAAGATGAATCATTTTGTTCTTATTTAGAGCCTATTTAAACATGGATTATTATATAAAAAGGAATTGAAATAAAAAAAAAGTTCAAAATGTTTAGTGTTTAAAATTGTTCCCATGAGTTTTTAGGTTTGAAGAATATGATTAGAGTTTTACACAGCATTCTTGGATTTTTTTAGTTTTAAGATGCAATGACTTTCTTAAGGATTCGACTAGCTTTAGTTAACCCTAAATACTCTATTTTTTATTATGTTCTCTTGTCTCACTTTCATGATATTTCTCATGGCTTATAAGGAAAGATTAAGTTTTAAGCTTCATAAATGTGCATAAAAATGATGAGCCATTTTTTAGAGAATTATGAAGTGATTGTGTATGTGGATTAAGCTAATTATTTTTTGAACTCCCCCAACTCACTTTCAAGAGTACCATGCTATGCATCAAAGAACAATGCTTATGAAAAGGATGAATAAAAGCTATGTTTTATTAAACTAAATAATTGTTCCAAATTAAGAAAAGAAACTAAATAGGAAAGAATACAAAAACTTCCTATCCTATTGAATTCTTCCATATCTTAGATTGATGAGATCCTGTACTTAAATGTCATTAGGTCTAAGAGGTAGACCAAAAGTTAGGAACATAGAACCTTACTCTTCAAAGAGTTGAGGAAAGGCTATAAGATCTTGTGATAGGTAGTTGGTACGTCTTCAGGTTGGGTATTTTGCTTTGATCTATAAGGTCTTGAATGGCATGGTGAAGGGTCATAATTTATTAGTGAAGTGGTTGTTTCTTTGATGATATGCATAGTATAGATTATAGTAGTATTTTGGTGGAAATGGATATGGGTAAGGTTTAGGTATTAATGGTTAAAGAAGGTTTTTCTCTCTCAATTCTTCGAACATTATTGATAAGGACCTATTTAGATATGCAAATTTATAAGTAGGTTTGCTAAGCTTGGTTCCTTGTTCACCACTTGCCCCCTTAGTTAAGTCTATGAATATTGGATTCCTTAGAGTGCCTTGTTATTGAGCTTTTGGCTTGAATTTTTCTTCAATCATTATTTCTACGAATCTTATCATTCTCCTTTCCAATGCTGCCATCACTTTATTCATCATGTCTCTTATCACAAGTTGATTTTCACTTTGGATTTTAGATCAAGTTGCCATTTAAAGGTAGGATAAAGGGGTGAATCTTTTCCTTTGAAGGGCCTAAGTAAAAGATGATTTACAATAACTATATAGGAAAACAATTATTATGTTGGATGTTTTCTATTTCTATAGAATGTGCACTATGATGCATGGTCTAAGCATTATGATAATATGTATGCTGTCACCTAGATATTATATGTGAATGTATGAGTATGATGCATGATGTGTGCCAAATTCTGAGTGAAAATGGAGATATGATGTATGAGTCTATTTAGCTTATGATGCAATGTCTAACATATCTATACTATGATGAGGCCTATATTAAAGATATATAAATGATGCATTATGGATTTAACTATGTTAAGATGACTCTAAAGATGATGCATGACAAGAAGTTGACTAATTTCTACTAAATGTTTGTAAAGATATAGATAGTGTGATGGCAATGCATGAATACATTTTATACATATGTCTAGGTCTATGCATTTCTAATTGTTATGAGGTTAATCTTAACTATGCAGGTATGTATGATATACTCTTGGTCAATGTACAAATAAACGTATAGGGGTCTATGTTATATATGATGCATGGATGGTGTATGCATACATGACGTAGGATGTATGTTATACTTGGGTATGTGTAATATTGTGTGTCGTGCATAACTCTTAGTGATGCCTAACATTGTGTAAGATTTTTAATACACTATGTATGATGTTTTATGTATGCATGATGTTTAGGAAACAAATATGATACATGTTGAGGTGTGGTTATATTAATAAGATGTTATGTATGCATATGTGTGGATGTATGGTATGCCTATAAGGATAGTTAATGCATGAGTGAGGTTATATGACTCTAAAATAATGATAATTCTAAGTATAAAAATGCATGATCAAGTGACCTATAATGTGGCATTATATATATAATTAGCGTGACATGAGTCAATGTGAGGTGCACTTAAATTTAGATAAAGTAGGTTTACAATGTATGTGTACTAGGTTGTGACATAGATATATGGATGGAATATAAAAAACTTATGTTATGAATGATATATGTATAGATAAGTGTGAGTTTTCATAAGAAATTCATGGACATGAAGTTTATGTCATGAAGTAAGTACAATATTGATTTACAAAGTTATGCACATGTACATAAAAACAAGAAGGATACATGTTAGGTGTATAAGGACAAACACAAGCAAAAAACTTCCTGACTTTATTACTCTTATACATGTGGTTTTAGCAATTCTTTCTAAGTTGGCTTACTTAAGCATTAATAAGGGATCCATAGGTTTGATTATGGGCCTCGCTAAACCTAATGACCTCTCATATTTAAAATGCATACAAGAATAATGGCCTATGACATTTAGGTTTTATTTGAAGTGAAATTAGGTTAGGCTCATTCCAGATAAAAGGCACAATAAGCTTAGCCTTACTTCAAATAAGGCTAAATGTAATAGGCTCACATAGCAATCACAATGCAATCGCAAACACTTAAGGACATACAATCTAAGGCAAGTTGTTAAGCTTAACTATATGGCTTTATGGTTTGGTTTAAAAGACTTATGGCTCCCATGGTAGGGGTCCCTCCTAATAGGTCTTCCTAATAAAAGGTAATAGTATTTGTTAGTTCACTGTTTAATATACTCAAAGGTATGAGGCTTCCGAGTGATGGATATGCTAGCAATTCCCCATTCTTAAATGAAAAATAGGTCCATGGTTCATAACACCATATAAAGTAAGAAGGGACACAATTTATATATAATGAAATGCATGGGACTAATAAAAATTAAAATATTTACAAGGTATATGTTTGGGCACTTTCAGATTCAATTCTTGTCCCAATGGTGTCGCCACTATAGATTTTATGTACCGAGGATGAGGTGATTGTGTTAGAGTCACCACTTGGCTCTACACCAAGACCTGTTGACCTTTGTCCTAAAAAAGGTCTGAAATCAGATCTTATTTATGCCCTAATAATATGCCATCATTTATATTCTAACATTTATCAATCCTATATCATGGAAGCTAGCATTATAGTTAAAAAGCATACATGTCACCTCAATACACAAGGAAAATAAATTGCAATTGATTAAAATATACAATAAAGCTTAAATTTCACACATCCATAAATTAGGTTATTTAATAATTGCTCATGTGACCCAATAATTACCCATAATTTCATAGGAATTTGTAGTAATTCCAACTTTTATTTATAAGAGATTGACCTTTGTTAAAATACATTTTCTTATGTGACTTTTATTAAGGAAAATCAAAACTATTTTTATTATGAAAAATACAAATTAATTATGTATAAAAATCCTTGATATGAGATTAAGCTTTTATGTATATAACGAGTTAATTATACTACCTATTACAAACTAGAATAAGTAAGAGAAACAAAAGGTACAAAACCAAAATAAATAAACATAAAATAAAGATTGGTCCTATTTCTACATCAGCTAGTCTGTGCAAACTACATATGGTTTTTGGCATATATCCATGCCAAAGTATGATGAAGGTGGCATTTGATTCGTCTGTACCTATCTCCAGTATAAGGCTCCAACTTGTATTTACTCAAAGAGAACTGTTAGATTCATAATAAATGGTCCAAGAGGACCTTAAAACACATTAAATTCTCATAAATATGAAAGAATCATAGATATGAGCTCATGAAAAGAATATACACCATCTAGTGTTATCAACATACATCAAGATAATTACTGAATTACTGAACTAACTCATCAGTTCATAATCATAGGTCTGTATGGACTACAAATAAGCATACACATAAAAAGACAATGTTTGTGTGAACTCAATTCCCTACAAAGGGTAGTCCATGTAAACTTATACTTAATTCTATGATATCAATAAATATAGAATATGCATGAATGATGATGTTTAAAATGATTAACGATAAAAAGAAATGCATAAACAATTTTAATAAAACAAAGTTCGTACGGACTATATGTGGAACATACTCAATCAAAATATGTGTTTGTGTGAACTACACTTCTTATGAAAGGGAGTTCATGAGGACTTAATGTCAATTCTAGAATGTAATTTACATGTGTAATGATGAATAAAATGTTTAAGATTAATTATAAGGACATATTTGACATCAACATACTTTAATAACAAGTTATAGTGGTCAATAAAGTTGAAACACACATAATTAAATATTAAATAAGTGTTAAAAAAATATAAAAAAAGAAACATAAAACTATTACCAAACATTTGCCCATGTGGAATAAATAATACAATCATAAACTTAAGACAATGTCTATATGGACCTCACTTCTTAGGGAGTAAAGTTTATGTGGACTATACAATGATTTTAGAATTCTGTTTATTTTACTAACAATGCAAACATGTAGAAATCATATGCAAACATTAACCTACTCCTATAACTAACATGGAGATTATATCGAACCACATCACATGTCAATTAATCTAGGAAAATCCTCGGTTAAAGAATAAAATGATTAAAAGAATGAGAAAGATGAAAAGATAAGGAGGCCTCATATCTTACCTCGATAGTAGCTCCAAGCAGTAAAATAAATATTGAGTTTTTAGAAGAATAATAATTTTTAATGAGAGTGAATCTTACGGTAGGGTTTTCTCCATTAATTATTGGTAACTAGTGGTGACTGGTAAAATATGTTAATAAAAGGGTTATTATAGGGTTTTAGAGAGGTTTTCTAGTTTAGATGAAAGGGAGTTCTGATAGAATTAGGAGACAGAGCCTAAATAAGAATATCTAAATTTTGAAAACTTTTCAGACCAAGATCCATAAAGACTAGGGTTTGGGTTCATAGGTTAATGTAAACCTGAGCTTTGGTTGTCCTAGCAAACTATGGGCCTAAACTATGTTTCTCTACACTAGCATTTTGTTAGTCTGTACAGAACTGGATGCACCAAGTTCGAATGAACCTGTGCCTTGGTGGTCTATGTGGACCTATGTTTTAGGTTACTTTCCTTATTGCTTAGTCTTGTCTCTAGCTATTATCATAGGCCTAAAACTCGGGTGCTTATAGTTCATATGTTGGAATGGCATGTTTAGCTATTTCTAGATCAATTCCCAGCATGTCGTCATAGGTCTAGGCAAATATCTTTTCAGTCTTTTCTAATAATCTCTCGAATTCTTTCCCCTCTTCAGTAGTAATGTTATAGGCAATTAATATATTTTTAGGTTTTTCATTCATGCCAAGATTAATGGATTAATTTTAATCTAATTAATGTAAAAAAGCTCATGTAATGATCATTAAAATGTATGCTATCATTAGGGGAAACATCACACGGATAAGCAAATTATTTGTTGATCTTATTACTGAAATTGCCATTAACCTTAATGAGATCAGATAAATATAGTTCATCATAAACATATTTAGATTCTACATCAGACATATCCTTAGTTAGAACTAGATAAACTTCTTTAACTGTAGCTAGAAAGACTTTTTCCTCCCACTGCTTGATATGCTTTAAGTCTCCTGATTCCTAGTTAATGACATTACCAAAAATCTTGAATCCCAGTTTGCACTTCCTTTATATCACAGTTGGCTCTAGGGTCCATAAAACTTGGTTTTGCCCTACTTGATGAAGTAATTTTCTAGCCTATTTCCCTTCTCTTGTTAATTTCCATACTGGGATAATAGCCAAGCCTTTTTGTGTCTCTCTACCTTTTTATTTGTAAGAGCTCTAGATTTGCTTATAAGTTCCTTCCCAAGCTTGCCCCTAGTAGAAAATTAATCTTCTTAATGTTTTGAAAAACCATAGGGTCTATATCATCCTTATATATGCTGGCTACATGAAAACTAATAAATGGTTGATTAGCTATGGCTAAAGAAAAAACTACATGGTCAATTTCTGCCTTGATGGTGACAATCTCTTCTTTAAATGGAAACTTTATTATTTAATGTATTGTAGAAAAAACTCTACCTTTTTCATGAAACATAGTTTACCAAGTAAATGAAGAAGGTAAATAGAATGTTAATGACTGTGAATTCAACTTCATTAATAATAAACCCCACTTGCACCTTTATAACAAATGAACCCTTGGCTTGCCTTTATGTGTTGTTATAAGCTTTAATAGTGTTGTTAAAGGGCAACAAATCTTCCTTCTTCATTCCCAAACTTGCTACAATCTTAACAGGGCAAATACGTAATGAGAATCCATCATGCCTAATTACACATCAAGTTTTCTTCCCATCCACCTTAGCCTTAATGAAAAGAGATCGATTAGGATGTTGACCTTCTATAGGAGGATCCTCATTAGAAAAAGAAATGATTCCAATTTTTCTTGTCTTCACCACCTGTACTAGTTCATCTAGAGTGGTGGTTGTAGAGACTAAAAATTATCCTAAAGCTTCAATAACCTTCTACTTGTAGGACTAAGAAGACATTAATAAGTCCCAATAATGATATGGGCTTGTGTTTTCTTTAGTTGCTTCAATACCTCTTCATCTTTAGCCTTTTTGTTTTCAGTTTCTTTTCCAAAAGGACCCAACCATTCTTTTTTAACTTTTTCAACCATTTCTCCCTCAACTTAAATTTATAGTCTCTGTCCTTTTTCAGATTCTTTATGAGAATCATCCCAAAAGTCTCTAGAAGTTTTACTATCTATAGCCTCACTTTCACTCTCACTATCATAGAATCTAACCATAAGAATGGTTTCTCTTTCATTTATCACCTCGTTTATCTTATGATCAGGTCTATAAATGTCCCTTAGGACTTATTCCTGAGGAAGTTTGGATTTCAACATGAATGTAGTTTGATTGTGCTTTAGTAAAGGATTGGATTGATTTTTGGGATTAGGGATTTGCTTAGTATCAATTAGGTCTTGTGTAGCTCTTTAGAGATTCTTGAAATTGTTTGTTAGATGACCCATCCTTTGATGGTATGCACAATATTGATCATGATGGTGATATGGGTGTAAAGGCCTATTTTGTGTTTAGGTTGAAGAGGTTGTAGCTTCCCTTCCTTCATTAACTTTTTAAGGCACCACAATAAAGGCTTGCTCAAATTAGAGAAATGCTTATCCTAAATAGCATTTGCATCTTTTGTCTTACTTGTACCATTGCTATAATTGTTTTTAGAAAATTGGAGTTCCTTAGCCTCTTTAACTCTTTGTTTTGGTTAGCCATTTCTAGGTCTATGGCTATGTCTTTCAATTGTTCCTAAGTAGTTATACTTTTGGCAGTGAGCCCATTGTTCATGTGATTATTGGTGTTATGGATGAATAGCCTTATTTGGTCAATATAATCGGGCTTATTTATCATTTTTGGTACCTTCGACCTTCATCAAACTAGGTAGTCCAAGAAGTATTCATTGGGCTTTTAACAAATTAACTCTAAGTCTTTCAAAGTAACTTTGACACTGGTCTTGTTTGCATATTGCTTACTAAAAGCTTTTGCCAACTCCACCTAGTTCTCTTTTACCCTTCTCTCTTGGTAATGATAACAATCTATGGCATGTCTAGTGAGTGAAATGCTGAATAGGCTTACAATCTAATCCTCATATAGGTTAATGGTTCACATGGCAACTGTATACCACTTTAGATAAGTCCAGTGGTTAGATATCCCATTAGAACTATCTAGCATTTTGAACTTATGGGGTATAGTGCAATCTAGCTTTAAACTAATATCTTCAAAATCAATCTCCTTTCCACTAGTCACTAGGCAACTTATGGCTTTTAATCTTTTATTCAACTTCTTGAAAGGGTTACCTTCCACTTGATTGTACTTAGATTTAAATGGTGGAATCTCATTGTCAAACATTGATCATCAACTTCACCTTAGATTTTTATTCTAGATAAATCAAGTATTGATAAATTTAATTAAATTTCAAATATGAGATGATATTGACAAGCATAGCCAAATTTTGCGTAGAAATGTGATTTCTAGTAGAATTTGGATTCTAATCCTAAATTGACTTAAAATTTTAATTAGATTAGAACTTTAAATTGATTATATGGATTAGGTTTCATTCTTATCTAACATGGATAAATTTTATCAAAATGGATTAGAATAAATTATACTATGCTATCTAAAATTCCTCATACAAAAGAATATGATTCTATATGTTCATGCTTAAAGTGTTTTGATTGCTTTAGAATTCTAATGAGATTAAAACTATATAAAATGGAGAGATGTAGTTTAATATTTTAATATGATTAAATAATTAAATTGCATGATTAATTCTCCACCAAATAAGCATGAAAAACTTATTAGGTCAAGAATGGATGAACCAAACTAGTTTTATAAGTGTTATAATTCTAGTAATCAACCATAATCAAATTTTCAAGGTCTAATACATGTGATAAATTAGAAATGCATACTTAGGGTGTATCTTTGGCATGATGACTAGTTATGAACAAATGACCAATGTGATTGAACAACATTGTATGAATTTTTCTTTGGTTAAATTGGGGCTAGGTCTTCTAGCCTTTTCACTCATTTCTATTGTATTTCTCTTCTCATTTAATTCTCCTTATGTGTAATGTGAGGTCTTCTTAATAATTTTGTTATGTAATTAGATTATATAAGAATAGAATAGGAAAAAGAAATGCAAATAGCAAATGGAGAAAAGGCTCACTAAAGAGGACCAAGAAGAGATACTTAGAACCCTTTATGCCGCTAAGCAATCATCCATGTCATGTTTCAAACTAAGAAAAGGTACATAGCATACTTGAGTTGCTTGCATTATTAGCACAAATGGTTCATGTTTTCAAAATAGCCGACATTGGTTAACTTTAAGTAGTTTGTATTACTTATCCTTCCTAACACCGACACTAAGACCTAGATCAAACCAATTACACTTGAAAAATATAGTTCACTTGATTAGTAACCCAAAATATTTAAATTCTAAATTGTCCTCGATCTATCCATAATAATCTCCTCTAGACCCCACTATGGAAACTCCAGTATTCATTGAGCTTTTTGCCTACTATAAGATTTAGTGTGAAATTTGTAGCCATTCACAAAGTATATTAGATAACTTCTCACTTTTGTTATTAGTAAATGGACAAGACTACACATGAATTCATTTCAAAAAGGGAAGTTTTTAGCATATTTAAGAAAAATGAAAGACTTTATCAGTATATTTTCTTATAAGGTAATAAAATGCAATATTGTAAGCTATCTTTGAGTTTGATATACACACTCCTTAAACCATTGTGTAATATAGAAAAATAAGTTATCATTAATTTGATATTGGGTAAGATGGGGGTGTTCTATGTGCAGTTGCTGCAAATACATACTTCATAGAAAAATT
>CANXYI010517352.1:0-11509 GCA_948208565.1 Hura crepitans | reverse complement strand
TTAGTATGTTAATTCATGGATGAAACGAATGATGTAGAACATCATAATATAGTCATCTTAGGTGATATGGCCAAAAATGACTTGATGAGAAATTTGGAAGTTGTGAATACTTGCTACTGTGAATGGTTAAATATGCTAAGTGTGTGAGTATTTGTCATGACATGTGTATAGAACTACATAACTAATACTCTTAAGTTATGTATTGAGATGAAATGAATGTTTTGAAATGACCAAATGACATAAAAATCATAATTGAGGCATAAAGAAGGTAATGGCTACATGGTTTTATACTAAATATGCATTTATGCACTATAATGTTAATCTAGTTATTATATTGCTTCAAGAGCAAAAATGGAGAGCATTATTGAAATAGGTTCATAAAATGAATGTGAAAGTAATATTATGAATATGTACATATGGGTATGATAATTGAAGGGATAAATGACTTGTTAAACATTAAATAAATATGTTTTGAAGCTTAAGTAAAGATGTGTTTGTTAAGAACTTATGACTTGGCCTAAATGGAACAAAGTGGGAATGGCCTATAATGAGACCGTAAGCTTTAGGCTTAATGAATGGCAAATCTTTAGTGCCCTCATGTTTAGTCTTCTTAAATGAATATGAACATAATGAATGGCATGATGAAAGGAAAAGATAAACCAAAAAGGGGGCATAAAGGGCACATTATGCCATGAATTGGAAATTGTGAAACTAAAGGCACAAATGGATTTAAAATTCCATTATAACCTTAAATTGAGTATGAAAATTTGAAATGTAAGTTAAAAATCCACAATGTAAGTGGATAATGCTTATTAAGCATGGACATGGCATAATGTGAGATATAATGCACATAAAAGCATGAAAATGCAGTTTAAAATAAACCTAAGTGATTTTAGTCATCTAATGGGTAAAAAATGTATGTTAAAATATATATAAACTCATATAAGATGGCGCAACTAAATGTACTAGTTTTTAGCCCATAAGATGCAACAACCTAAAAAATGGATAGGTTGACCGGTTAACTAGGGGATATAGCAGCTACTAGGGGCACTTCGGTGCTTAGATGAATATCCAAAGGTTCACTTGTACTCTTACCTACAGATATGTGTGTTGAGATCTTATGATCACATAGGTGTAGTAGCAAGGTTCCATGGAGGAAACCACTACATAGACGCATGCAGGTGTAGCTACAAGGTTCTATGGGAGGAAACCACTACACAATTTATGCTGGTGTAGTAGTTGTAAGGTCTAAAATATGGGCCATTGTATGATTCATGATCCCATTATCCATTAAATTGTGGTAATTTTTCATAGGCATAAGTAAAGAAAAGATGGCTAAATAATATAAGTATAACCTTATACATGGTAAAGCCTTAAATGACAAATGTGGTTATGTGTAATATAAAATGGTTCTGTATAATAAATAGATGTTTATAGTTGTTCATTTGCTATATATGATTGCCATGAGATGGCTCGAATATAGCTAAGTCCAATAATGATGTTAATATATTTATAATGGATATAAATGGAGTAAAATGAATTTGTTATATGCTGTATTAGCTATGCATGCTTATCATAGAATTGTTTGTGCCTAATGTATGTCAAATTGTATGTAGTATGCCATATTCCTTTTTGCATGCATGGTATACAAGTGTTAAATGGTATTGCATACAAATGAATGTAATGAACATATATAATGTATAATGGCAATGTCATCACATATTATTTTGATTTCACTACTAAGCATTAGGCATAACATGTCATTTGTTTTACGATGCATAGGTATGAAGACTTTTGATAACAGAGCCTTAAGATATCAAGGAAGATAAGAAGAAGGGTTTATTTTGGTAAAGCACTTTTGTAATAGAAATGATGTATAGGATGGAACTCAAGTGTATATGTAATGGGGAAGGGCTAAATTATAGTTAAATTGTAATTATTTTGTAACCAAATGTGTAGTTGAATGTTCTTTTGGATTTTAAAATGCATGAGCTATATTAATATGTGTGAATACATGTTATGCTATAGGATATCTCTTTCTAAGGTTGAGATATCATACATTGTGATTGAGTGGTGTTAGAGTGATCAGATAGATCACATTATGATGTAGAATGGTTAGGATTGTATATAGAAGTGTGTTTATTCATGCAGGTTAACATTAAAAATTTTGGGATAGTGCCCGGTACAACTGTTATGCTATTGGAATTTTAGCACAAGGATTCCTAGTTTATAATGTGTAACATTGTTTTAAAAAGGTTTTTGAAAACCTGTATTTTTAACATACTATCTTTTATTAAGGAATGTTAACTAAAAAAGGAAATGGGTAGTTGAGTTTGATATCTCGATATACAAGTGCAACTTAGTTAGGCTTAACGACTGATCAATATCTGGACTAGGTAAGGGGTGTCACATTTGGTGCTATCAGAGTTTTAGTTTAGGCATTCCTAGTTTACATTTGAGTGCAAAATAAAGTCTAGAGTCTATATCACTTTCTATTTGACATCGAGGCTTATTAAATTATTTTTGTACCTACAGATACAATGAGTGCTTCAGCACCATAAGATAAGGATGAAGTTGAAAGGCATACTCTAACTATAATAGTGCCAGAGGCCACTAAAGAGGGGTCTACATCTGCTAGTACAATAGGACATACACACTTCGCAGGATAGGTTCCACCAGTGTTTGTACAGGAGATGCTATAGCTATTAAAGTAAGCAACAGTTATTGCTCCTCTATCACCACTATTATAGCCTGTAGTCCTTTTAGCTCTCTAGAAGACATATCTTAAAAGAGTAAAAAAGATGGGGTGAAAGTTTTTAAGAGCTAGGGAGTGGTTACGCTAGCAATTGCAAAATACAAGTTAGACCACACCGAGAAGATTATAAGGCAGATGAGGTGCACGCTAGAGGAGAAAGTTATCTATGCTACCTTACTCCTATAAAAGAGGCTTCGAAATGGTGGGAGGACCTCATAGAGTACAAGACTAAGGATTGAGTGACTTGGGAGTTTTCTTAATAGGAGTTTAATAAGAAATACATCCAGAGGACTACTTGGATGAGAGGTGATGGTAGTTTATAGATTTGCAGTAGGGTTAGATAACTATTGGAAAATATGAAAAAGACTTTGCCATGCTTAGCAAATATGCTAAGGACTATCTCAATTAAGGCCAATAAGGGTAAGAGGTCTAAGAAGGGACTCCATGTTGATATTAAGTCTTAAGTGGCATCAATAAAGATCCAAGACTTTACTGAGTTAGTGGCAGTGTGAGAAACCATTGAGGTTATGCAGAAGGAAAAGAAGGAGTTTTATTATAACAAAAATGCAGCCAGTCAAGTAGCATCTAGTACAACTCTATCATCAAGCAAGGGGTTTAAGGGATTTTAGTTTAGTTCCACTTAACAGACTCAAAAATAAAGGCCAGTCATACAAATAGGCTTAGAGTGGTATAGGAAAATCAAGACAGCCACAGTCACAAGCTATATCTACACTAAGGTCCATGAACAAGAAGAGATAAGTTCCTTAGTGTCCAACATGTTCCAAATGGCACAAGGGAGAATATTGGATGAATATGCCAAGAGTGTGCTATTCCTATGGATAGAAGGCTCATTTTCACAAAGATTGTCCTAAGGGGCAGAGTGTGGGTCAAAGATCAACACCTATATAGATTGAAGGCTAGAGAAATGGCCAAGAAGAGATAACAAAGGGAACTTAAAGAGATAGATTAGAGTCCCGACCTAAGCAGAGAGCACCTACCCGTCAATATGCCATTAGAGCATAAGAGGATACTAATGAGCCAAGCATCATGGCTGGTATATTTCTCCTCTTTGACTCTCCTATATTAGTATTAATTGATCTAGGGTCTACACACTCATATGTATACACATCATAAGCACGAGATCAGGGGCTAGTTTTAGAACCATTTGACATAGAAATCATGGTTAGCAACCCTATATGTAAGCATGTGATAGTTAATAGAATTTATAGAGACTACCCTTTAAGAATACAAGACCTTCAGTTCTTAGCTGACTTGATAGAGTTGCAATTTGGTAATTTCAACTTGATATTGGAATAAGACTGGTTGTTCAAATATAAAGTGATTTTGGATTATAAGCATAAGAGATTGACTCTCTAGGCTGATGATAAATTCTAAATCACAGTTATTAGAGAGAAAATCAATTCCTTTCTAATGTGATATCTATGATCACTGATAGATGATTGATGAGGATAGGTTATCAGGCACATCTTGTTCATGTGTTTAACACTAGAATAGATGAGCTAGATGCTAGTAAAATACCTATTGTGGCTAAATTTGTGGATGTTTTTCTAGAAGAATTACTGAGTTTGCCACCAAAAAAAGAACTAGAGTTCAGTATTAAGGTTTTACCTAGTATTGCTCCATTGTCTATAACACCATACCATATAGCACCAGCTAAGTTAAAAGAGTTAAAGGTGCAATTGCAAGATTTGTTAGACTAGGGATTCATCAGACCAAGTGTTTCACCTTAGGGAGCACTAGTTTTGTTTGTGAAGAAGAAGAATGGTTCACTACAGTTATGTGTTGATTACCGACAACTAAATAAAGTGACCACTATAAAGGGACCATGCTTAGATGACCATAACTTATGTGACCAAACAATGAGCCCATGTAATGACCAATATTAACTTCCCCTAGATTCCTTGGTTAATGATGTATTGTGTGTTATAAGGGCAAATATATGTGAAATACGGCTTAATCATCCTAAAATGCCATTAAATCCATTGGGCCTTTTTAAACTAGAATGGGCTAAACCACATATATAGGCCAAATATCTTGTATGCATTCTTTTAAATATGAGAGAAATAATGTTCAACTATGCATTATTCATTATTCAAATCTATTAGGGGCCCTTATGTTCGCTAGGTCAACCCTTTTAGGAAAATAACATATTGACCTCGTTTATGGGAAGTGATAAGGGTGGAAGACTCTTACTTATGTTTGTTGTTGTATACATTAACATTTATATGCATTTCATGCATTATCATGCATTTTTGCATTTCATTCATCACTTTTAACCTTTTGTCTTATAGCCATCATAAATCCTCAAGTCACTTGGGTACATAGGTCAAATGAAAGAATAACTTGCTAAGAGCTCATTCCTACAACTTGTAATCTAATAGATGTGGTAGGACAAGGAGAAGGTAGTTCTTCTGTTTAGGATTTTAAAGCTAAAATGGACCAAAAGTTTGAAGAGTTTGAAAAAAAGATGATGCCTATGATCTCGAGGGTAATTGCTAGGGTTGCTCTTACTTCTGGTTCACCACTACTTGTTGAGGCAATAATAGCTACACTTGCTAGAAAAACTGCTGCTACTTTTAGGGGAATTAGCATGAAAAAATAAGCCACTTGTTCAAGTGAGAAGGACAGAAAGGTTGAGTACTTCAACTCAAAATTTAATTTCTATGAAGACTTTAAAGATGAAGCTGGGAGGAAGGTTGTACCCTAAAAAGTTAAAGATGTTTCCATAAAGAAATCAAAAGAGAATATGGAGGCAATGGCTAGGCTTGTCACTATAGTCAAGGGGTTAGACCTAAATAAACTTACTTTGGAATCTGAGTAGTTGTTGCTCTTTAAATTTAAAATGTTAAAGCTACCCAAGTTCTATGGGATGACCGATCAAAGAGCACATGTTAAGTAGTACACTATAGTCATATGGGCCACCAAGCTTAGTATGAAATAGAAGATAGCTTACTTTAGCCCTACACTGTAAAGGAGATTAATTGATTGGTATCATAAACAGGAGAAAAAGGTTAAAGAAGATTAGGGCAAGATCACTGAGGCTTTTATTAGCCAATATAATTACAGCACACATATGAAGGTTACTATGAAAGACTTTAAACTGCTTAAACAGAAGCCAAATGAGACTTTCATAAAGTATTTAATAAGATAGAGGTCTAGGGTGCTAGAAATGATAAGGAAGCCAAAGACATTAGATCAGATCCACATGTTCATCAAGAATGTTACCCCATACTTCAATGATATGTTAAAGGCTCAAAGATTGGAAATTACTCAAAAACATTGCCATAGATCTAAAAGAAAAGCATGTCAAAGAGAAGAATAACTTAGAAGGGTTTAACAATAGAAGGTATTTGAACAACAAAAGCACAGGTGAGACTAGTTACAGTGGGATTAGTAAAACTGTTAAAGTGTCTACTATGACAAAACATTACTCAAATTTGGCCAAACCATTACCTTGGTGATTGAAATGGTTTCAAAAAGAAGGGAAACTTCAACCCCTTCCTTTTAGACCTGCCAAGAATAAGGGCCAACATTATCATGGGAAAATTATACAAATAGTCACTCAACTATTGACCTTGTACTTATTGTGTCCTTTAACTTTATTTTTTATCTAAAAAATCCTTAAACTTGGAACTTCTTCTCTCAAAAGTCCTTATGACCTACTATAGCAGGTTAACCTTTTAATTTTAATCTCTAAATTTATTTTTTTTTCTTTTCAATCTCACCATAAAAGTTTTTATTTCACTTCTAAAATTCATCGAGGCTAACCCGAACAATTCAAAAATTTTTAGGTACTAACCTAAACAACTCAAAAATCATATATTAAAAAATTCACTTTATTTTATATCCTATAAACTATCACATATTACATTAATTCATCAAAATTGAGCATAAAATCACTATTTTAGCAAAAGTTTACTTATATATTAATTAAATTCAAAATCGATTCACATTAAAAAATTTTAACTAACTCAGTTTGAATAACCTAAACTAACTTTTTTGGATTTTTTGAGTTATTTGATTCAAGTCAGGTTCAAATATTTTGAAATTTTCAGATTTTGACTTATATTTATTCGATAAAATCGAACTATTTTATTATTTTTTAATTTAATTTTACTTAAATTTATGAAAATTTTATATTTTATATTAATTTTGAGATTTATATGTTGAATTTAATGAATTTAAAAGTAAACTTTTGCTAAAATAGTGATTTTATGCTCAATTTTGATGAATTAATGTAATTTGTAATGGTTTATAGGATATAAAATAAAGTAAATTTTTTAATATATGATTTTTGAGTTGTTTAGATTAAGCCCTAAAAATTTTTGAATTGTTCAGATTAGCCTCGATGAATTTTAAAAGTGAAATAAAAACTTAATAGTGAGATTGAAAAGAAAAAATAAATTTAGGAATTAAAATTAAAAGGTTAACCTGTTATAACAGGTCATAAGGACTTTTGAGGGAAGAAGTTCCAAGTTCAAGGAGTTTTTAGTTATGAAATAAAGTTAAAGTTCCAAGTTCAAGGAGTTTTTAGATATGAAATAAAGTTAATGGACATAATAGGTACAAGGTCAATAATTTAGTGACTATTTGTGTAAATTTCTTGCATTATCACAGATCGGACCTATATTGTTAATATCATTATTACACAAGTCATGACATAAATAACTGCCATACCTTAGGGGATACGATTAAAGATTTGGTTAGTTCAAGATAGATCCCTAATCCAAAAAAGAGATAGAAGGGTTAAGGTGCCTATTCGAAAGTTCCTCCACCCGTCAACATGGTTAACTCAAGGTTACCGAAATAGTATGTGCTACTAGATCTGTATAGAAATAATTATCTAGCAGTAGAGAGAAAGGAAAAATTAGGTCAAGGTTTAGTTTTTTTGATAGATATATGGGCTATTGATAATGAAAGTGAGCTAAAGGAATAAGTCTAGGAATTATGGGTTGATTCAAATTTAGAGTAGAAGCTAGTTGAAGAAACAGAGGCTAATGTAGCAACCTAAAATAGTTGAGCAGTGGCAAAGGAAAAAAGAAACAAATTTCCCTAGTTATAGAGAAAGAAGACAATGCAATAATAAAGTAGTTAAAATAGACTCTCATGCAGATTTCAATTTGGGATCTGTTATGGCAATCCCCCTCATATCAATATAAGGTAGTTGAGACCTTATGTGTTGCAATGGTTTCAACTACTATATTACCATCTAAACTAGTGGCAATGGTAAAAGAGGAAGTGTAGATAGCTCACTTTTTTAGCCTATGATGATAACCAGAGACAAGCTAAAGCAACAAGGCAAGTAACTTGAAAATCTAAGTCTATACGAACTAACATGGCATAAGTCCGTCCGAACTTGATGTTATGAGGTATGTACCACAGTTAACCAAAACCAGTTAAGCCCAAAGCCCAAAGTCCACATGGACAAGCCAAAGCTAAGTCTGCATGAACTAAATCTAACCTAGCCCAAAGCCCACAACTTAAGTCTGCATAGACTAAGCTGTACAAGTCTACATGAACTTGCTGATGTAAAACTTCTAAAAGCATGGGATTCCTATTTAGGCACTGAATCCAAGTCCTAGAGGGATTCTACAACCTCTAAATGAAATACCTTAACTTTAAGCCTATAAGTACCCTTTTTGGGGTATGAATAGGGGGATGAGGTTAAGAATAAAATTTATAATAGCTAAGAAACCTATTCTTGAGTTTAGGCAAGAACTCTAAAATGGAATCGCTCTACTAGTCCTAATAACCCACACTCAAACAATCTCTTCTAAACCACTACCTTTTGTATTCTTGCTTGAAGTACACTTACAAGGGTAAGATCTGAGGCCCTTTATTATATATATTCTTACTATTTTCATAGACCTATGATCTCCAAGGATTGATCATAAGTGAGGTGATTCTATGTAATCTCCACATTGATCATATGAGTAGGTCATCATTTTAAATTGTTTCGTATTGTAAAATTGACTATTTTTTTGTTATAACTATTCTGTAATTTTTGTCTTAAGTGTATGAACCTAAATGTGAGCATGATAAAGTCCGCACGGACTAATTTTATTGGAATATGCATGATTTATGGTCTATATAGACTTATATTCAATAACAATGTCCAATTGACATAATCATCTGATGTTATCATATTGTGTAAACACTCTATCCTATAATATGTTTATGGTTGATATACTAAAATTGTAATTAAGTCCACACGGACTCCCTCTCATAAGGAACTTGGTCCGCACAGATGTACTTGTGTATTCTTTCTTTCAAGTCTGCACAGACTCCCTCTTATGAGGAATGTAGTCCGCGCGGACATATATTTTTGGTTTTCAATTTTCAATTGTATTTATTTCTTATCCTCTTTATGAGTTCATATAAATCCTTTATTGGTATCATTAACCTCTTCCTTTGAGTTGTATGCAAGTGACCTTCTCATTGGAGTGAAGGTCTAGGTGAACATAATTACCCTTAGAGCAGTAGTCTGCATAGACAAGTGCCAGAGCTATCTAGGGTCCGCACAAACTTAACTCCATACAGGTGGGACCAATTTTATACTTTGGACTATTTTCTTTTGGTTTTGTACTATTTCTATTTCATTGCTTATTTGTAATAGTTAGTTAATAACTTGTATTACACGTTAACACCTAATTTCATAACAAAATGATTTTCTACATAATTAAATGGTGTTTTCCCTAATAAAATGGTTTTGAGTTTTCTCTGATTAAAAGTCACAACAATTAAATATATTTTAATAAAGGCCAATCTTTTAGAGATGAGAGTTGGGCAATTACCATAAATTCCTATAGAATTACAAGTAATTGTCAGGTCACACTACAACTAATGAATAACCCACTTTATGGATGTACAACATACTTGTCATATTTTGTTTAAATATTACAATTTACTGCTTTACAATGAAAAGGTGACATAACTATTTTAAATATAATGTATGCTTACTTGAGAAGGAATTGATAAAAATTACAATATACAAAGAAGGCATATTATTCGGGCATAAATAAGATCTAAATCTTGAGCTTTTCTAGTATAAAAGATTAGAGGTCTTGGTGTAGAGACCAGGTGGTAACTCTGCTAACCACTCTTATCCTCGGTAAAAATATTATAATCTCTACAGGAAGAAAAAGTAGTAGTTAGTTTTTCATATGTAGATCTTCTACTAGAAGGGCATCATCACAACTGCCCTTTATACATAAAAGTTAAAGTTAATGGCAAGCATACAACATGTATAATGGTTAATGATAGGTCATCAATCAATGTGTACCCACTCAAAGCAATAGCTATATATGGGATTAAAGATTCAATGATCTCTTAGTCCAAGCTCAACATTATGGCCTATGACAATACTAAGAGATATGCATATGGAACTTTCAAAGTTAAGGTCAAAATGTGGGTAATTATAAATGATGTAGAATTTGTAGTGCTTGATATCCCTACAAATTTCTCCCTTTTTTTGGGAAGGCTATGGTTCCATCAACACTACATCAAATGATAAAGATCCCTCATGATGGTGAGATCGTGACAATACAAGTATAAGGGAAAATCAGGTTTCAATGCTTGAGATTGCCAACTAACCTTTCAATGGTTTCCACATAGTTGGGATCTTCTCAGAAGAAGAAGATGATGATGATCCTAAGGTGGTAAATATGCTTAACAAGATAAATTATTTACTGGGTGCTAATTTGGACATGATTCAAATGGTTTAGTCTTAGCCATTTAGTTAAAAGGACAGAAAGATTAAAGGGGGTTAAGATACATAGTAGAAACTTCAGAGCCAAAGAAGACAAAAAAAGGGTATCCTACCATTAAAAGAGAGTTTTGTTTAGGCTGAAGGAAATGTCAGTTGCTACAAAGAGTTAGAGCCTGCTATCATAAAAAGGAAGGTTGTGCCTAAGTTTGAGATTTTTATTGATGTATTTTATTCAGCTACAGGTGAAGTCAGAGCCACCTCTGATTTTTGGATGAAGAGGTCATGATTAATCTAAGCAATCTAGAAATCAAGATTAAGGAAGAATTTCTGACTACTGCCATGCTTCAAGATAAAAGGAAAAGAAAGATAGAAGAAGATGATCCTTTAGAAGACTTTTTTGAAACTTTATATATACCTGAACTTTTTTATGATAAGGTTCCTAATTCTTTTGTTAATAAGATGAATGATTTTGCTTACTTTTGTGATGTCTTATCTAATTACATCATGTATAATGATAATCGTGACATGCATAACATGTTTGACATTAATTCAATCAATACTACCTCATTTAATCTCAGTACTAATAGAAACCCTAAAAAGATCTTAATTGTATTTGGTATAACTCCTGAAGAAAGGATTAAATTTGAGAGAATATTAAAAAAGTATGAAAAAGTCTTTACTAAGAACTATAAAGACATACTTAAGGTGGATAGGGAGATAGCTAAACATACCATTCACACATATGCAAAACCAAAACTAGTAAAGCAAAAATTGAGGAGAATGAGGCTAAAATGGGAAAATAAGATAAAAAAAAAGAGGTACACAAATAAATCAAAGCCAAATTCTTGGAAGAAGTACAATATCTAACCTGGTTAGCTAATGTGATACTTGTCACCAAGAAAGATAGTAGATTAAGATGTGTATAGATTATAGGGATTTGAATAAGGCCTACCTAAAAGATGATTTTCTATTACCATATATTGATGTTCTGGTTGATAGTGCATTGATATGCAAAATGTATAGCT
>CANXYI010517248.1:0-10539 GCA_948208565.1 Hura crepitans | reverse complement strand
TGATTATCATTCAGGAAAGGCCAATATAGTGGCTGATGCTATTAGTTGGAAGTTTATGTTAGCTATAAGGGCTATGAATGTCATATTATAACTTATAGGTGATGATACATTATTGGCAGAGATGCAAGTAAAGCCTAACTTATTGTAGAATGTCAAAGATTCTTAGAAAGATGATCATAGGATAATGAATTTGATGAAAGCTATCTAAAAGTGGAAGCTTACTAAATATGAGTTTAAGAGTGATGGTTGTTTATACTACCATGACAGGATCTATGTGCCAAATGTGGAAGAGCTTAAGAAACAAATTCTATAGGAGGCTCATAGTGCTCCTTATGCTATACATCCTTATAGAAATAAGATGTATCAAGATTTAAAAACTTTTTATTGGTGGCTCGATATGAAGAGAGATTTATTTAAGTTTGTGACCAAGTGCCTTACTTGTCAGTAGGTTAAAATAGAGCATCAAGTTTTGTCTATAATGCTATATCCTATAGCAATTTTAGAATGGAAATGGGATAAGGTCATTATGGATTTTATGGTTGGCTTACCAATGACAAAGAGAAGATGTGACTTAATTTGGGTTATAGTGGATCATTTGACTAAGACTGCTCATTTCATAATAGTTTAGATAGATTACTCTCTAGAGAAGTTTGTTGAGTTATACATTGATGAGATAGTTAAGTTGCATAAAGTGTCATCTTCTATTATATCTGATTGGGAGCCACAATAACAACTAAAAAATCTCAACTCTCATGAATAATACTTCTCGGGATGAATTATGCTTCCTAAAACTTGAGCCGTATTGAGTATATCGACGGGAAGTATTAATTATAAGATAATTTTGGGCAAAGTTTGAAGCTAATCTGAAGTCATTTGGATGGTTAAAAATGCTAATTAAGATTTTATGATAGTGTTTTATGAATAGTGCCACAGGCAAACTGAACTATAAAATAAATATAAATTTCCTCAAAATAATCCAAAAATATTATGTGACACCCTCTACTGAATTCTCGAAGAAACCCAATAAGTGGTGCACTACCCACTAGGTCACCCATCCTGAAATTTTCTTGATATTCATTCGTTTAACTCTTACATATACTGTACTAGACAACTCTGTTTGATTCCCAATTCATTTAAGTCAGATCCTATAATCCATTTCAGTTCATACTATCATGTTTTAGCCATCATAGAAGGAATCTAACACCGTATGGTTAAAATTAGATAGTACAACGACTGCCCTGGTCACTATCCCAAAATCCATATCTACTTATAAACACTTCAATATTATATATCACATCTCTTGGACCCTTCTAGTCCCCTAAATATCATCCTATTAATATCACCTAACACATAGTAGTCACAGGCCTCAGGCCACCATAAAAACATACTTAGCCTCAAGCTCACAAGCATGTATACAGATCATATGTAAATAAGAAAATCATCATAGAGATTATTACAGAACAACTCATTCATATAAATACTACCCTATGGCCCTTATATGCATCACACTTATATCCCCCACCTAAGTACATAGAGTGCAAAATCATACATCTATACATAACTGGTCTTCTCCAGATGACCTTTGAACTTCGCTGTGGGCTTTATGAGGCGACATCCCTATTCTGGGTACTTGTGCACCGAAATAGGTACACTAAGTATAAAAATACTCAGTGGTGAACTTAAAGCATTTAAATTATGGCATTATTTCTTTTCATACCTATGCTATCTAATAACAGAGTTTATCTTATTATTTGGTTCAATTTATATAACATGGTGCAAAATTACTAAAATACCCCTAAGGCATTTGTATGTCATGGGATAACCTTTTTGACTCACATAAATTATTTAGAGTAATTATTATGATTCATAGCATACATATTTTACATTAATCAATTTATTTAAAAACACATTTGTAAAATGACCAAAATGCCCTTGAGCCTATATTTTATCAGTTACTTAGGAAAAAAGCCATCCAATTATGCTTAATTTTTATCTTCCATTATTATTATGGTTATTCACTTAATTTAATTAACTAGCCTTACTAGGAAGATGACACTTAAAAAAACAATGGATCTAGAGGGAAAATAAACTAGTGTAGTGCTCCTTATTTTGGACCTAAGCCACTATAGCAGCATGTGTGCCATAATGGAGATCAGCCCGTAGCCTCTCAAGGCACAAGTAAATAGTATCTGTGTGACTTAATGGAGATCAGCAAGTTGGCCTCCATAGCCATAAATAAATATCATCCACATCTAGGTGACATAATGGAGATCAACCTGTAAGCCTCTTTACCTATTAATAAAGTTACTACCTGAACATTAAACAACTAGCGGCTGCAAAAACCCTAAGTTAATCGGGCAACCCATTTAGTGGGTGTCTAACTAATGGGCCAAGTAGCACATTTTAACTTCATTTATTAACCAAAAATATTCTTATAATATTTATATTTAAAAAATAGATAGTTATAAATTTTATCACACACTTTATTTTTTAGCTGGTTGGTATAGCCACATTTTGGCTCTATTGGGTAAAATTCCCAAATTAATTTTGAGTTCTATTATTACCAATATACAAGGTTTAATATCTAATAATTTATTATAGCATTATTTCTTAGGAAATTAACACTTTCTATTCGCTAACATTTTTTATTCAGGTATAGGTCAACCGAATAGTTATGAGTCATTTTGACCACTTTTCAAGGTTCATTTCTAGACACAATCATACATAATAGCCCTCAAGGCATAAATTTTAGGCAACTTATTTAGTCTCAAATTATAGCCCTTTAAAGGCATATTATGCGCTAATTTGCTTGCATCATTTGAAGCCAAGTTTAATATCTTTTACATGCCATATCTTGCCTATATTACATATCCACTCAAGGTATATATTTTATTCACTTTCATGCCATGAATTACTTCAAACTAGCTATGCTCACATAATCTTACATTAGTACACATAACATTATACACATTTTATTCCCTTTTCCCATGCCAATAACATTACACTAGCTTTCGAGTGCAATTAGTCCAAAGTCCATATCATGCATTCTCAAGATGTCTAACACACCATCATTTGTAAATCCCAAATACAATTACACTTATATACATGCCTTTACATTTCAATGCCATTTCAGATGGCTACATCTTAGCACATGCCTTGGCCACCACTAGCCTTTCATGTTAACATACATTACTCAAACTTAGTCCATGCCATATCAAATTCTTATGCCTTTTAAGTCTAGGGAATATGCAATTTCAGCCTTGAACACACCTAAGGCCATAATACATAAGCCATTCATATTCACTTTCATACCCTAACTTTTAGTTACATACTTAGTCCATGACAATAATGTATATTCTTAACAATTCACAAGTGATATCATAATATATCCATACATAAGTAACAATTCTAGCCTTACACATCATAAGCTCACTTTAACAATTAAAGCACCTCTCAGCCACAAACAAAAATACTACATACCATACTTCCTTACACATATCAACCATGACAATTTCATCCTATTATGCCATAACCCATAACCATTTAAATGAAAACCTATCCAAGACCTTCCAAGCACTCAAACCAGTCTCAGCTCAAAGGGGAACCTATTGAAAATCTAAGGCATGAGGTGAATGAAAGAATTCACTTACCTTTAACACTTTGAATGTGCCATTTCCACCTTGCTTAGACTGTCAGCCTCAAATTCAAGCCCTTACAGTAACTCCTCCTCCCTTTTTCAAGTCTTTTCTTTGCCTCATTTCACCTCAAACAAAGCCACACACATCCCCACATGGGTTAGGCACCTCAAAGAACTATTTCTAGCCATAAAAACACAAGAAAAATCAAAGGAGAAGCAAGGAACTCATCTTTGGTACCCCTACTAGATTGGTTCTAACTAGATAACTTTAGTGAATTTTCATTCACAATTGAGAGCTCCTTTGGCCATGATTCTTCTTCTGGAAGATCAGTAACATCCTAACTTGAATTTAAGAACACAAAAAATCCAAAATGGATTTGAGGAAGATGACGAAAATGGAAGAGGGTGGCGGGTGTGGCATCAGTCCTAGCAATTAAAAGGGGAAAAGAAAATCCTTCTTTTATGAGTGGATTTTCCACTTGTTAAATGGCCTTACCTTTTGGCATGAGCCCCTCACTAGCTGGCCATGTGTGGGTGGGTCCCACAATCACCCGATCTATCCCTAAACAGCTTGATGTTTTTTGGAAAACTTAAAAAATTCACTATAATTCACTCGAACCTCTAAAAATGACACCGTTTGATTTAAAATTCATATTTTAATCCCCTCTACGTGCTTGTAAATTTTTGTGACCAAATTCTATCAATAGGGCAGTTTTCAAACTACTTCGATTTGCATGTCGACCTAAAAAATTACAAGAATATGCAAACAATCTCATAATCCAATAATTCTTTCACTAATGGACTTAGTGGAATTTTTAAGGTTCATGGTCGACTATTTTTGGGTCTGTCCAGCCCATAAAATTTTTATTACATCGAGGGGTAGCTTACAGTTCAAAATGAATTATTGGTTCTACTAAATTTTTAAATTTTACTCTATTTATCAAATTAAAGCCTCATAAAATTTTTTGACCAGTGTCACTGCCTCGATTTGCATGCAAGTGACCCAGAACCTCGAGCACACTTCTCGAACCTAGTGGCACTATTCACGGAGCCTTAAAGCACGGGCATTACATTTCTTCCCCTCTTAAGAAAATTTTGTCCTCAAAATTACCTAGAGTAATTAATGGAGGATATTAAACCTTATCGGCTTTTCTAACTCCTAGGTAACTTTCTTGGTATTTTGGTACCTCCATAGCACTGTAATAGTGGTATGGACTTATTTCTTTAACTATCTCGTACCACGAGTCATACTCTATAACACTTCCTCTTCATAACTTAAATCTAGTTGTACTTCAATATCTATTATCAAAATCACATGTAATGTATCCAATCTATAACTCCTGAGCATAGAAACATGGAAAACATCGGGTATCTGCCATAGCTCAGGTGGTAGTAAGCTTGTATACTAGAGGTCTGACCCTATCAATACTCTCATAGGATATAATGAACCTAAGGCTTAATTTCCCTTTTTCCCAAACCTTTGCATTATTCTCCCTAGAGAAACATCTAGAACACTTTTTCTATAAATGTTTATTTAGTAACTCTCTATTTTAAACTAGCATAGGGTTCCTGTCTTAACCACAGTTGCTTTTAGCCTTGCTCTGATTAATCCATACTAAAAATCTTTCTCCCTCGAACTTTACTCCAACATGAAAGAGTCTTGCATTGTCCACCTAACAATGCCCCATATGGGTCTATCCCCAACTAGACTGGTAACTGCTATTATAGGCAACCACCACCAGGAACATATAC
This sequence comes from Hura crepitans, assembly GCA_948208565.1. Taxonomy (NCBI): domain Eukaryota; kingdom Viridiplantae; phylum Streptophyta; class Magnoliopsida; order Malpighiales; family Euphorbiaceae; genus Hura; species Hura crepitans. The sequence continues at coordinate 5,150 of CANXYI010517248.1, read as the reverse complement.
ATATAGATCCCAGTTAACCATAGGCTTAATAATACCAGCTCACAATATATTTTCAAATATCCATATCACTACCTCTAACTATCTGTCAGACTGAGGATGAAAAACTATGTTATAACCTAGTTTAGTGCCTAAAGCTACTTACAGCATCTTTCAAAATTTGGAAGTAACATAAAGATCCCTATCAAAAGTGACAGCTATTGGCATATCATGAAATCTAACTATCTCATTACATATAGTCTAATCAACCTCTCTAAGGACTAATGTATCCTGATCGGGTAACTTGAACTATCTTATCAATCTATTAACAATGACCTATGCAATCCTGCATATACCTCTAGTTAAAGGGAACCCATCATACAACCCATGGTTAACTTTTCTCTTTTCCACTCTAGTTTTGCTGTAAGATGCAATAATCTAGAGGAAACCTAATGCTCATCTCCCACTTGCTAGCATGTCAGCACTTGGCATCATATTCTACCACATCTCTTTTTATACTAAGCCACCAATAGTAGAATTTCAAGGTGAAGTCTTTCCTCTCAGGATGTATAAAATAAGGAGCCTCATGTGTCTCCTTAAACAACTATAACCCCAGGTCCTCCATACAAGATATGCATAACCTATTCTGATGAAACGACTACTCACTTTTTGTTAACTCAGACACTGTGGCCTTCCCCTCTGAAGCATGGTTTGCCATTTGAACTAGTTATTCATCTTTCATCTGACTTCTTAATCTATAGTTTAACATCTAGATTTATTTATAACTCTACTAGTACAACATCATTTAAAGTGTACTATAATCATCATTCAGACTTTTCAGGGTTATCATAAATTACCGTTTATTATATGTACCATCACTTTAGCTTTCCTTGGTTAGTAGTCAATTAGGCTACCACAATTTTTTTATCAACTCTAACCAACTTTCCTATCTCAGGTTCAACCTTTCTTAGGTAAAGAGATGTTTCATGCTTTAATGATCTGTGTATATATAAGCAATACTTTTTTTCACACGAATAGTGCCTTCATACTTTAACACAACACAATAGTAGTTAACCCTAAATTATAGGTAAGATAATTCTTTCAGACTGCTTCAACTATCTTGAAGCATAAGTTACTACCTTTTTCTCTTTTATCGACACACATCCTTATGATTTAGTAAAACATCACTATACATGATGTAGCCCTTACCATATTCATAATTGAATTAAGATAAGAATCTCTATCAACATCTTCTTCAATTGCTCATAATTGGCTTGATAGTTATCATTTAGTCAAATTTCACATATTATCCTAACCTATCAAGTGTAAGGAGTGGCAGTATTGGAAGTCCTCTTACAAGCCCTTTGTAATCTCAACTGAACCTAGAAAATTCCTCACCTTAGTTACATTCCTAGGTGGTGCCCTTTTTAGTAATGCCTTCACCTTCCTAGAATCAACTCTAATTCTTTCTATTGACACTATATAGCCTAGAGAAGAAACTTCACTTAGCTAAACTCATACTTACTGAACTTGCCACACAACTATCTTTCTTTAAGGGTTTGTAACACAACTTTGGTTCTTAGAGTCCACCAGAAGACCATCTATAAACACCACCACCATTCATCTACATTAGATTAGAAGGTTCTATTCATTGAGTTCCATAGAAACTATTAGAGAGTTAGTGCATCCCAATAGCATCAACAAGAATTCAAAATGCAGGACCTATTTCTGAAGACAATTCCAGAAACATTAGCTTCCCTCAAATTCTTAGCTAATATTATCCAGTCTCATATCAATTTTAGAAGATCATCTAACCTCTCTTAGATGATTAAGGAGATCATCCATCTGAATAGAGGATGCTTATTTTCCATAATCACTCTATTCAACTACCTATAAAATAATGTACAACATGTGTGACCTATCTTTCTTTCTTTATAGACCATATGAGCACTTCCTAAGGGATGATATTGGGTCTAATGAAATCCTTATCACATATCCCTTACAGCTGTAGTCCTAATTCTTTTATTTTAGCAGATACCATCCTATAATAAATAATAAGTACTAGAGCAATACCAGGACACATCTCAATATCAAATCTAACTCTCTTTGAGCAGATAAACTTGATAGCTCATTAGGAACACATAAAAAACTTAGCTTTAACTGAAAGATGTGCCATATTAGGATTAAATCATTCAGATAATTACCATAAGCCAAATATGCCTCACCATCTTATAAAGGAGTTGTTATATTTTAATAACTAGGATAGGATTATCTAAAAGTTCCTTCTCACTAGCCATTGACATTACCAATCATAGTATAGTCTAGGGGTTAACTATTGATATTCATAATTAATCATAGCCTGATACTTAGTAAACTAATCCATCCCAAGATTACATCAATTCATTGAAATGCAATTCAATCAAATCAATAACATTTCATGTCCCTAAACCACCAGAGGGCATCTCTTATGAGTCCTATTCATAATCGCACACTACCCTATAAGGTTGCTGGGTCTAATGTCCATATCAACATGCTCAAGCCCTATCTACCTATTCTGTGCTTGTACAAAACATACATAAGAGGGCATTAAATTAGGGTCAGCCAAAGCCAAAATTAAAACATTAGATAATCAAAATACCAGTTATACCATTTGGTGCTATAGCCTCTTCTCTAGCTCTCGCAGCACACTGCCTAGCTAAAGCACAAGCCTCAAATTTAATACCCTAACTAGCACCAGACTACTCTCCTTTAGTCCACCTCTTACCCCTACTTTAGGGTTTAACGTTAGGTATCTGTGCTTAAGCACCCTTTACCTATCCTTGAGGACACTTTCTTTGCAGTGATCTCTAAAATCATAATGGAGACATTCTCCTTTGTTGCCTTCTCTATACTGCCCCCAGTGCCTTTTTTCAACAAATAACCCATATGGGAGGTCCACTCCAATTACCCTTATACAAAGAGGACTATTGTCCTGGGAAGGCAATCGAGGTCTACTAGTAGAGGCCTGCCCTAACCTTTGGGTTAAAGTCTACCTTTTCCCCTACACTAGACTGTCTCATAGTGCACTACCTCTTTCCTTAAAAGATATCTCTCCTTTTTGGTACTATTTCATCCATGTCACATGCAGCTAGTACTGGTACTGCAAAATCTCTCTTTTTGAGAGTTAGTTGTCTATATCCTTAACCCTTTATTCAGTCTTGTCATGAATCTCTTACATACTCTATTTATATCATTGAAAGATAATTTCCTCGGCACAACTTTTGAATCTAGTAAGATCCTTCCATGTACTATTTCCAGTATACCAGGATAGGGGTTACTCCTGCCTACTGTCAATCAATCACTTGTGATTCTAGCTGCTAAGTAGCATTATTGGGTTTAGGTGATAATACATAACCTGCTCCCTGTATGACTATGGTTACAAAACCAATTCGTTCCTTGGCCCTTTCTTCAGGTAACTTAATCACTTACTCCTATATTATAGAAGACTTTTCCTTCTCATCCTTGGTTAGCATAATAGTTTAGAGCAATTTGAAATTTAAACATTTGCACTCATGTACTTCGCTTAGGAACATTAACCTATGCTCTGATACCGCAAAATGTGACACCCCCTACTGAATTCCTAAAGAAACCCAATAAGTGGTGCACTTCCCTTTAGGTCACCCATCTTGAAATTTCTCTAATGTTCTTTCATTTAACACTTCATATACTAGACTAAAAAACTCTATCTGATTCCTAATTCATTCAAGTTAGATCTTATAATCCATTTAAGTTCATACTATTATGTTTCAGCCATCACAGAAGGAATCTAACACCATTTGGTGTTATCTAAAAATTCGGCAGCACAACGGCTGCCTTAGTCACTATCCTAAAACTCATATATACCTAAAAACACTTTAATATTATAAAACACATCTTCTAGACCCTTCTGGTCCCCCAAATCTCATCCTATGAACATCAACTAACACATACAATAGTCGCAAGCCTTAGACCACAATATAAACATACAAAGCCCTAGGCTCATAAGCAAGCATAAAAATCACATGTAAATAAGAAAACCATTATATTGATTATTATAGAACAACTTATTTATGTAGATACTACCCTATGTCCCTTATATACATCACACCTATATTCCCCACCTAAGTACATAAAGTGCAAAATCATACATCTATACATAACTAGTCTTCTCTAGATGACCTTTGAACTTTACTGCACACTTTACGAGGTGACATCCCTATTCTAGGTACCTGCTCATCGAAACAGGCACGCTGAGTATAAAAATACTCAGTGGTGAATTCAATCATTTAAATCATGGCATTATATCCTTCTTATATTTGGGTAGTTTAATAACTGACTTTACCTCATTATGTAACTAAATTATATAACATAGTGCCAAATTACTAAAATACCCCTAAGGCATTTATAAGTCATGAAATAATAGTTTTGACTCACATAAATTATTTAGAGTAATTATTAATATTTATAGCATGCATACTTTATAGGAATCAATTTATTTATAACATATGTGTAAAATGACCAAAATGCCCTTTTGTCTGTATTTCACCAATTTCTCAAAAAAAGTAATCCAATTATTCTTAATTTTTATCTTTCATAATTAATTTGCTTATTCAATTAATTTAATTCATTGGTCTGACTAAGAAGATGACACTTAAAAATATTGGATCTAGAGGGAAAAATAAATTGGTGTAGTGGTCCCTATTTTGGAACTATGCCATTGCACCAGCATGTGTGCTATAATGGAGATCAGCCCCTAGCCTCACCAGACACAAGTAAGTAGTATCTATGTGACATAATCAAGATCAGCTCGTAGGCCTCCATTTCCACAAACAAAATATCATTAGGAATGTCACATAATAAAGATTAACCCATGGGCCTCCTTAGCCATAAATAATATCTCAATATCTAGGTGACATAATGGAGATTAACCCATAGGCCTCTCCACCCAGCAATAATAAACATCATCAACATCTGTGTGACATAATAGAGATTAGCCCGTAGGCCTCCCCAGCCAATAATAAGCACTATCAATAATTGGGTGACATAATAGAGATCAGTCTGTAGACCTCTCTAGCCACTAATAAAGTTACTGCCTAAACATCAGACAACTAGCAGTTGCAAAACTCTAAGTTCACTGGTCAACCCATCCAGTAGGT
>CANXYI010517238.1:0-10354 GCA_948208565.1 Hura crepitans | reverse complement strand
AACGCTTATAATATTTAAGGACGGAGTAAAAAAAATAATTTAAGAGGGCCAAAATAAAAAGCATTTATTAATATTATTTTGTAACATAAATTCTAAACATTAATGTTAATATATTAAAAAAAGGAGTGAATAAAAAAAATGAAAACTTCGTTCTTCATTATTTAAGTTGAGATAGTCATTTATAGCAATCCTATAATTTATAAAGCAAATCATCACTCGTTAGAAAATTGATTTTCATATATAATTTTTTTTTTTACTTTTTTAATGAGTTCTTCTTTCGCAACAAAAAATACTTGATATTTTTTTTATAACATATATACACAATTCATGCACTAATTAGTATTCTTAACTTCATTTTTTCTTTCAATGGTTAATGCTAATGAAAAAATAATATAATAATAAATACAAGAAATCAAATGAATTGGATTCATATTTCTCTATTTATATAATTGATCGCCTATTTATATTTTACTTTGATGAAAATAAATTAAAATTCACTTATAAATAATTAAATAGTAAAAGAACTAAAAATAGTATTTGAACCCTTATAAAGAGTATTTTAAAAGCTACTGTACCAATTCATGCATTGTGACAAAGAGGAAAAAAAATGAATTCTTTTATTTTTTAGGCTTTTTTTTTTATCTTAAATAGTGAAATTGACAATATACTATTTTGTCTTTAAATAAAATATAACACCATAATAACATTTATTAAATTTTTATTTGAACTTCATAGATGGAGACGCATTTTTAACTTTTAACTAATATGCTATAAAGGCGTGGTTATAAATTATAATATTTAAGGGGCCAATTACGGATCTTTGAAACCAAAATAAGAACAATTACTTATTATTATTAATATTTAAGAAGTTTGGGGCCAAAACTCCCTCTAATTTTTTCTCTCTCCGTAATAAATAATATTTTAAATATCAATTATCAGTTGTTAGCTATTAATTATTAGTAATAGCTATTTTTTAGATTAAACAGCTAAACTAATGGAGATTTAATGCATTTTAATTCCATTTTATTAATAAAAATAGATGAAAACAATATTATTTAGATAGCATAAGGAAAATTAACAATTAGTTAAAGTCTGTATGCTCATTAAGTTAAAAACTTGCTAATTAAGAAAATTGATTTTTGCTAAAAAAATGATGACAAATTAAACCTTTAACTGATTTTTACAAGAAGCAAAAGAATATTGAATTTAAAAGAGAAGTGCGACTAATTGGATTGCGGCTAGTTTTATCTCGTAAAAATTAAATATTTATAACTATTTGTTTAGAATTGAACAAGCAAAAGAACATTAGCATAAATTTTTACTAATTGATAAAAAGATCAAATTGCATGTGTAAAAAATATTAAAAGTGCATTTAGGCATTTTTAAGGGCTTTTAAAGAGAATTATTACTTTGTGAAATTTTGGGCCATTAGGTAGAGGCTAAGATTTAAATCCTAGCCATCCATACAAGGCATATAAAATGAGAATTAATTTGATTAGGCAGAATTTCATTAGGAAAAATTAGATTTCTTAAATCTTATCAATTTCTCTCTAATTTTTGCTCACCTCTAAGGAATTCTTTAAGGATTTTCTCATTCTCCTTCCATAATTCTGAAAGTAAGGGATTCTTGAGTCTTAATCATGCATTCTATTCATCTTTGAGTTTCTTTTGATTGAGTTTTTCTAGTTTTGTTGTTGGTTATTGGATTTTTCTAGATTCAAAAGGAAAGAGTTGAATCTCCAAGAAAAAAGGCCAAAGGAAAGGCTATTGTTTAGGATTGCAATTGATTCTATGTGATTCTAAGAACTTTGGTACATGCATAAACTCAAACCATGATTAATTGATTGTTTTTGAATAATTTGTGTCATTAATTGATGAGTTTTTGTATAATTTGCTAGAAAATATGTTTTGCTATAATTTGAGGACTTTTTTAATCCTAATTTGAGCTTATTTGATATGATTTGATGTGTATTTCATGAGTATAATATCCTAGAATGTGTGTGTTTTGATTATGGATTGTTTGGATATGATTTGTAGAAGATATGGTTTGAAATCTATGGAGTTTTGTATGCATTTCTACTAATTTACATTATTAGTCTTAGCCTTTTGGTGAAACTCACAGCCATGACTCCCTCCCTGATGAAAGAAAAATACCTTTGAGTCGATGGACTCATGGCCTACGGCTGTGAGGCCATCATACTTGAGTAAAAATGATATTTTAAGCTACTTTTTTAAGTGTTTTTTTCTCCAAATCAATTCTAATCTTTTTCAAATAATTTCATAACAGTTTTTGGATTAATTTAAATTTGTTTTAATGCTATTTTTATAGAAATTTGGAATTAAAAGGAATTATTTCAAGATTTTTACAAATTATGGTTGATTTAATAAATAATCGTCATAATTGATTTAATTAGAGTTTTAAGCTTCTTAAGTTGGAACTTTATGAGTCTAAATGATTCTGGAAATTTGTTAAATATATAAGGATATGGTTTGAGGGCTTGTTTCCTAAATAACATGGATTATGCTACTTGTTTGGATGAAAAATGTGATAAAAATAATAGGTTATGTGTGCTAAAATTGGTAAACATTGATATATTTAATGGTCTATTGAATTTAGGCATTTGTGTACTTCTAAAATTGGTATGTGGATCTTGAATAAGGTAATTATGGCGCATATGGTATGCTTATGATGTATAAACATTGATATATGAGCTTATGATCAACATGTGATCTTTAATATGCTATGAGCATAATTGTAATCTACATATGAGATACTTGTGACATACCATTAAGTATGATTTGGTTATGAATTATATAAGCCAACAATATGAATTGTAAATGGAAGTGCATGTGATCTACAAGTGGAAGTGTATGTGAATTGAACAAGTATGGTTGAATATGACCATTGAGGTACTTATACATACACGATCTATATGTGAAATGCTTTAATGGATTATTGGCATGTGAAATGAGATTAAATGGTAATAAGCCCATGTACTTTTAGGCTTTGTATTGCATTTGGATAAGCATGCCTATTAGGGTCTTAATAGTGTAGTAATCTTTTGATTTAGCCTTTGATTAGTAACCTTATATAGAGGGTGCAGCAGTGCAAGTTCATCGATCATGATCATTATACATATTTGATTTATGGGGACAGCCACTGAGTCCATGTGGAGACATTGTACAACTATTGTGGGCATGAATATGTAAGATCATCAATCATCGTGTATATATGTGTGTGTGGGTATGAACACATAAGTTCATCGATCACCGAATGAACCCTTTATCCAATTTATTGAGTTTAGGTTACATTGGGCAATCAAATGAACCAACTGTAATGATAGAGTGATAAATACCATGAAGTAAAGAACTAAATATTAATGTTAAATGAAAATTGGCATTGAGCATGTGGTAATGATATGGAATTAGAATATATTGACATATATGAGCTATATGATATGATGATATATGTAAATGGTTAAATTGCATGTATATATGCTATTATCATAAGTTTGGCAACTCCTAAAGATAAGCATGGTAAGTTCATGCATGAAGATACTAATGATTGTGATTCTTATAACGAGATATGATATGAGTTATGTGATGTGTGAATTGTGGATATATGCCTTGTTATATGATTATGTATGTTTAGTGCTAACCATGGTTGGTTTATGTACCACTAAGCAAGTTTTGCTTAGCTTATTGGTTTTGTCCGAACGTAGGTTAAAGTTATTGGTTCAACAGATGAAGTACGAGTAAGAGGAGTTTCGCACCGAATCTTTTAATCATACCATCATAGTTTTCAATAATCATTATTTCATATGTTCATTTGATCAAGGATTTGTACAGACATTTGTTTTACATGTTTATATGGAAGTTTTGGTTATGTAATAAGGATTTGGTCGATTTAGTGGCCAAAACATAGTTGCATACATATGTAATGGATGTGAAGGCTATGCGTATGTGTATGTGTGTATGATGTTATATAGGTGATATAAGTATATAAGTTGTTTTGGTGCCTTAGGCACATAATATGGCATTCCTATTGTTAGTGTCTTAGGATTGCCTATTACGGTGGTTTAGGACATCAGTAGAAGGGGCATCACATTTTATGGGTGTCAAACCCTAGTTTAGGTGATTCTTGTTTGTGTAAACTTGAGTCTGTTATACATGTGAATGCATATGTGTGGATTAATATACATAAGCATTGTATTGCAAGCATAGCTGTGAACTCTAATGCAAAGTGCTCTTTCTGTTGACACAGTGAGTCATATCTCATAGTTCTCCTTAAGCCATTGATAAAAACGCTGAGAGTTACACACTTGTTAGTATGGGTAACCTTGGTTAGCTTACTGCTTTTGAGTCTTTTCCTCAAGTTCAAGGTCAACATGTGATGCTACCTAAGCTTATCTAGCTACTGAGGTAGGACACTAATAATATGCCATAGCTGCAACCTCTAGTACCTCTACTAAAGCCTAATAAGAGGAATGTTGTTGAAAGACTTCAGAAAGCAAAAGCTGAAGAGTTTAAATGCTTATAAAAGGAAGACTTTATAGTGGCAGAATATTGGTTAGAGAAAATAACATAAATTTTAGAGTAGATAGGTTGCTCATATAAGGAGAGTTTGATATGTGCTAGATCTCTCCTTTAAGAAGAAGCTTATAATTGGTGGAAGATGCTGATCAAAAGGAAACTTGCTAAGGTTATTACATGGCAATTTTTTCAGGCAAAATTCCAAAAGAGGTAGATCAATGATACCCTCAGAGAAGCTAGATAAAGAGAGTTTATGTATCACAGGTAACCCTTATTGCTAGTCTTTGAGTATGAGAAAGAATTTCTCAAGCTGATTAAGTATGCAAAGGATATATTTCTAACTGAAGCTGTGAGATGTAAGCAATTTCAAGATAGTTTAAACCATAGTAATAGATCTTACGTGGCACCTAGCTGGATTAAGGATTTCTCTCAGCTAGTGTTTATTGCTATAGAACTAGAAAACATCAATGCATAAAATCAAAACAGAAAGAACAAGGGACATAACAAGAGAGGACAAGGATAAGGTAGTGGTTCCTTTGGCTCATGTAAGAAATAGAATGGCTCACAAGCATAAGGTACCACCGGGAAGAATAAGAGTGGTAGTAAGGGGGATCGTGGAGCTGCATCGATTGCTAGTGCTCTAGGGTTTACTGCTAGTGGTGTTATAGCTTGTCTGTGTGAGCATTATGGCAAGATGCATGGTGGTGTTTGCTAGAAGTTATCAGGTGCTTGTTTGAGATATGGATCTTTTGACCATAAGATTAGTGATTGTCATAAGATGCAAGATGTTAGTGGATAGCTGAGAGAGGCTAGAACTACTATTTTAGTTGGCAAGAAGTTTGGTATGTAAGATTATCAAAGAGGTTCTCAGAGGGTTGCATCTGAGATAGTGCAAAAGCCAAAAGCTTCAGCTCATGCATATGCTATTAAAGTTAGAGAGGAAGAGGATGCTCCAAACATAATAGTTGGTAAATGTTAGATTTATGCCCTAGAGCTTATGTAATAGGGTTATATTCATGTGTTTAAATCTTATGAATTAATGTAAAAGGCATTTCTCTTTATATCGTGGTACTTTTATATATTACTTATAATTCTTTGCAATGTATTAAACCATGTTATAAAGTCCCTAGTATAAAATCATAGTGCAGAGGAAATTATGAAGTGTTCATGACGTGAGATTCTTATAGCATGCAAATGTGATATACCTAAATATCCTTAATTATAGTTTTAATAAGATGGGACATTATTAATGTGGATAGATCAACACATGTCATACTTCTTGATTGGATAAAGCATTAGTTCTCATAAGCTGTAAGCATAAAGATTCTTAGAGTTAACATGTAAATGCTTACTTGGAAAGTAAGTACATCGAAGACCTACCATGAGATATTCACATGGATACTTAATCTATGTTAATGAAAGTATCTCATCATATTAGTGGTGCAAGTATCCTTAGACTTAAGATCACTAACTATCTTAAATATGTAGTGACATACTTTGACTAAGTGCCTCACATGTCAACAAGTGAAGGCTAAACACTAGGTTCCCCCTAGATTGCTTAATCCTATAGTAGTTCCTGAGTGGAAGTGGGATAGGGTCATTATGGAGTTTTTTGTCGACTTACCCATGATAAGGAGCTGATGTGATTATGGTAGATTGGTTGACCAAGACTACACATTTCTTACTAGTCAAGATGGACTACTCTTTAGAGAAGCTTGTAGAATTATACATTAATAAGATTGCCAGATTGCATGGAGTGCCTACTTCTATCATTTCAGATCAAGACTTAAGGTTCACATCGAGATTTTAGAAGAAGCTTCACAATGCCTTGGGCACTCAATTGAGTTTTAGTATGGCATTTCATCCTTAGATTAATGGTTAATCAGAAAGAGTCATTTAGGTCACTTTTAATACTTGAGTGACTTTAATGCTAAGTTATATATGCGATGTTCATGCTAAAGCATATTTTGATAGGAGCTTAATGATATGTTGAGAAGCTATGCTATTTAGTTTAAGGGAAGTTGGGATCGTTACCTTTCCTTAGTTGAGTTTAATTACTACAATAGATATTAAGCAAGCTTAGGAATGGTTCCTTATGAAGCTTTGTATAGAAGGAAGTGCAGAACTCTTTTATGTTAGAATGAGCTGAGTGAGACCAAGCTTATGGGGCCAGATCTAATCAAAGATGTTGAAGATCATCAAGGACAAATTAAAGGCAACTTCAGATAGATAGAAGTCTATGTTGATCTAAAAAGAAAGGACATTTAGTATGAGGTGGGAGATAAGTTGTTCCTTAAAGTTTTTCCTTAGAATAAGGTTTTGAGGTTTAGCAGGAAGGGAAAGTTAAGTTTGAGGTTTATTAGTCCATACAAAGTGAGAGAATGTGTGGGACTAGTAGCCTATATACTAGCCTTACCTCCTGAGCTTAGTAGATACATGATGTTTTCCATGTGTCTATACATTAGAGGTACATATCAGATCCTTTAAATGTATTGTCAACTGAAGAAGTAGAGGTTAGACCATATTTGTCTTATAAAGAGGAACCCGTGAGAATCTTTGCAAGAGAGGTGAAGAAACTATGGAACAAGACCATGCCTTTTATGAAAGTGCTCTGGAGACATCATGTCATGGAAAAAGCTACCTAAGAGATAAAAGCTCATATGAGAGACCAATACCCTTAGTTGTTTGAACTAGGTAATTTCAAGGAAGAAATTTATTTTAAGAGGGAAAGAAATGTAACACAAAAAAATTTTCAATGTTATGAATAATACTTCTTGGGATGTGAATAGTATTTTTCGAGGTCCAGTCATACTAATCTTACTAAAAGGAAGTATTAGTCATAACATAATTTTGAGTGATTTGAAGCAAAAACAAAATCATTTAGATGGTTAAAAATGACAATTAAGTTTTACGACAATGTTACTTGAATAGTAACATAGTTTTAGTTGAACCATAAAATATTCAAAATTTGCTCACAAAATTTTGGGATCGATACAACCTAAAACTCAAATTTTCAAATAGTCCATTGGCACTAGAATTGGAATTTTTGGATATCAGGAAGTACTTTTACTAAATCAAATAAAGTTAAAAAGTTACATTTTAATTGATTTTTTGTGGTTTTTGAGATCAAGTTTTTAAAGGCTTATGGGACATGGTTTAAATGAATTTTTGGGAGTTATTTAGAGGAAAGAAAATGGGTTTCAATTTTTAGAAAAATGGAATTTCTTTAAAAAGCCACATAATTATATATATGGTAAAATTTTTTTTAAGTGATGGTCAACTAGTGAATAGTTGCCGTCTCCACCTTTTTCCTTTCTTTATTCCAGCTGATGGAAACAATAGAGAATTTATCCATTGTTGATTCTTAATTCCTTTAAATGACACCTATCTAAATCATCTAAACATAAGATTAGCCCCTTCATCACCTCTAAACACCACTTCTAGCAAGAGATTGCAGAAAAACTGAAGAAAATTCACGGTTTTAGATCTCGAATAGTAATCCCATTTTGATTTGGTAAACTTTTTCGAGTTTGGATATTTTTCCATGTTTTTAGTTGCCTAAGATCATTTGATTTTATACAAATTTTTACAAAATAAGTGTGTATTTGATAGTTAAGCTGGGTAGCAATCGGAAGGATGAAGGGAAAGAGAAGACGTGAATGAGCTCGATGTTGTTTTTTAAACTCATTGTAAGTGTAATTACGAAAATTTAATGTGTGTGTGAAATTATGTATAAATGTGTGTGTGATATGTATGGAAGTTTGATATTTGTCCATAAATAAGCATTTATGCATTGCTATGTTAGGTAAGTGATAAATTGTGATTATAATGCTTGAGATGTGTTGAAATGAAAGTGAATATGTGTTGGAAGTTATGGTCGAAAGGTTTAAGTTAAACACGTGTGTGATTTGTGTAACATGTATGTATATTAAGCAACTAGCTTTTGTGATAATGATATTTGATTAGATGCATGAGTTAAATGATGATGAATATGGTTAAATGTTCATGATAGAGGCATAATGTATGATGGCCGAATGGTAACATAGGGTGAGTATGTATGTCTGATGATGTTCATTAATGCATGATGGAATGTATACATGTGTATGTTAATGAGTGATGTGAAATCATGTTAAAGTGCATGAAACCTACAAAAAAGAGTATTATGCGTATGTGTCTAGGTTATGGCCGAATAGCCTAAGAATTAGATATGTGTGTGTATGTTGAATTATGTATGCACAAGAAAATGATATTGTTATAAATGTGGTCATATGTTTAAGAGTATGATACATTGTGTATAAGAATGTTTATAGGTAATATGTAAGTTTGGGTTATGCTATGGCAGAATGGGATGCCATATATAATGATGATATTGAGACCACATGAAATTTTGTTTATGAATATTAGAATGAAAATGTGGAATGTTTGAGGGGTTTATGGCCGAAACTTGCATAAATGGCATGTGGTAATGATAATTATGAATGCATAACCAAAATGAGGGTAGAGTTAAGAGATGTTACCGAGGACAAGACAGTTAGTGTTTGGAGTCGCCACTTGGCTTTACACTAAGATCACTGATTTTTTACCCAGAAAAGGTTCGGAATCAGATCTTATTTATGCCGTGATAATATACCTTCCTTTATATTCAAATGTTTATCAATCCAGTATCATGGAAGCAAGCATTATAATTAAAGCATTTATGTCACCTTTTCACTTAGAGAGAATAAATTATAATATTCAGAATATACAACAAGCACAAATGTATATTGACATCCAAAAATTAAGTCATTTATTAGTTATTGTTTAACTTAACAACTACCTGTAATTCCATAGGAATTAGCGGTAATTACTGAACTCCCATCTCTAGGAGATTGGCCTTTGTTAAAATAAATTTTTATGTGACCTTTATTAAAGAAAACTCAAAACTATTTTATTAAGAAAACACCAATTAATTAGGTAGAAAAATCACTGATGTGAGGTTAGGCTTTTTGTGTGTAAAATAAGTTATTAAACTACCTATTATAACCCAAAATAAATAAAAGAAATAAGAGATACAAAACCAAATAAACAAATTAAGGAATAAGCTATTGGTCCCATCTTTGTGTCGCAAGTCCATATGGACTGATTATGGCCTTCAGTCAATGTCCATATGGACTATAAGATGTCACTAAAGATATGTTGATTTGGACCTTATATCCAATAAGAAGGGTCAATCTTACATGATTCAAAGAAAAGTGGACCTAACAATAGTACTAAATAGAATAATGACATATTATATGCAAACATGAATATTTATGGAACATGCTCACATAAGTATTATAACTAAAGAGATGGCAAATAAATCATGCAATGAAGAAACACAAATGTATTATAATAATATTCATGAAATTTAGGTGTCAAAACATATGTTTGTGCAGACTATGCTTCTTATGAAAGAGTGTTTATACAGGCTACAAGACAAAATTTACATGCACAGAACACATACATCCACACAGATTACACTCTTTGTGAAAAGGAGTCCATACAAACCACATATTAATTCTAGAATACTTAATGACATGCATATTAAGGAGCAGGATGATCATATGACATGATAAAGACATAAATGTAGATCAATAGCATAGTAGAATACATCAAAACAAAGTACGTGAAGTGAACATAAGACTGCTATCGAATAATAATTTGCACGAATGTCAGATTATACACATATTTAAATATTAAGTCCATGCAAACCTTATCATGAGTTAAGGTAAGTTCATGCGATTAGAGTGTCAATTACAGAATGATTAAATCATTTTAATGAATGGTTAAATATAATAAAAAT